>NDFZ01005477.1:394472-517070 GCA_002192655.3 Mamestra configurata | reverse complement strand
AAAAAAAAAAAAAAAAAAAGTATAGGAGAGGTATAGGCCAATTTTTTAGCTTGCCAAACACATAACCAAAGATGTCTACCAGCTTTTGGACCAGGCGAGACTGTCAGCAAAGCCCCTAGTAAGACGGACATTATCCTTATATTATATATTTATATAACACATGTATTTTAGTTCGCAAAATTCTTTCCAAAGACTTACACACACAAATCTCATTCACCAAAAACATACAAGTACAAAAATGTATTCTGAGGCACGCACAAGAATTCACGAAGGAGCAAAACTTTATAACTCACTACAAAAGGATATAAAAAATACACAATCGTTATAGTAATAACGATTGTGTTTTACAGTACTATTTAAAAAAAAAACTACTGTGCTGATGTGTGATGCCACATCTTAAAAGGTCATAAAAAAACTAATAAAATTTATTTGCCTCTAGTGTGAACGAGTCCTTAGATTTAAAATACACAAAGATAACCAGTCACCGCACGTCGATCGCATCAACGTGCCGCACGGCGGTAGTTAATACAAAATTTTTAACTATTACCTTCTTACATTCGTAATGACACTATAAGCTCTCGATACTCCTGGACAGCAAAAATCTAGTGATGTTAAGTATTTATTTCTGTACAAGTGATTTGTAATCTTTAGAAATAAATGCATTCAAACCGTTATCCAGAGCAGTTTGTACGTTATCCGTTATTCAATCACAATACCTATTGTTTCACACGTATCATTAATTATATTAATTTCTGTATTACAATTATATTAAACGCCAGACTGTCAATAACAATCAAGGTATATCCAATTATGTACTTTGGACACAGTCAGTGTTCATAATGGCCGTTCAATATTGATATCAACCGGGTAATTATTACAGGTGGGCGTGATTATATTGACATGGAGTTTTTAGTGAATTGGTTTTTTTTTTGTAGAGCACGTTTTTCAGTTTCAACTAGTGATGTAACAAATGTTGGGTTTTTCACATCGCGAATGCGAATGCGAATATTTATCTCAAACATTCGAACTTAAGGTTTGACATTTCGTGTCGGCCCTATTCAAACCGTGCCGAGCCGAACATAGCCGAGCCAATACAGGGTGAATGAACGAAGATAGGACAAAAAAAATTAAAAACACAAACATTTTTGGACTTTACAAGTTTAATTTTGTTTCGTCGTTTTTGTTTTCTATAAAAAAATGTAAACTTTACTTTAAAATAGTGGTTATAATCTGACTGAGTAAGTAGTATAGTAAGTATGTGAGTACAAATCTCAGATGATTGTAACAAGACTCATTATAATAAGATCAAATTGAGGTTTAATCAAATTATTAATCTAATGGGAAAATATAAATTTTATCAGTTGTATTATCATTTCATATCCTCCAGTCCATATTTCATTTTCTTTTTGTTTTTTCAAATACATTCTACTTCTTTTAAAATTCTCATTCATGAACATTCGCATCGTTTTTACGAATACGAATGTGAATGTAGAAAATATACGAATATTCGTTACATCACTAGTGGCTGTTGCAATCAAAACTTCAATTTTATGTTTATGTTTATAGCAGTTTGTCCTTCGTAACGGGAATTAATAGGGTAGGTTTTCAAAAAGGCCTAATTAAAAAAGTATCTATCTAAGTTATACCTAGTGTCTATCTAAGGTTTGTTTGTGGTAGATTCCGTTTGTACGAGTGGTTCACTGTCGTAAAAATTTGCAACCTGTTTCTTCATTCATTTTACGATACTTTGTATTACTTTGGATGATAAATAGTTTTTATGCTGAGGCGAAGCTAGAATCTCATTTTATTCTGTACAGTACAGAATTTAGCCGGGAATAGATTTTGGTGTATAACCCATCGTATTCGATAATGACACAATATTTCATCACTAAGTTAATTATCGCGCGAAGTGAGAATCGGCCCCAGACCTGCACAACCCAATTACTAATACTGACACAACAACTTACACATACACGTGTGTATAACTAGGTTCAATAATAGGTGTTAAATCCATTGCGCATAATTATATTGACGATGTTCATACACAGATACTCAGTACATCGCACAGTGTTCTAAGAATGATCTATGAAGAAAAAAAAAAAAAAAAAAATCTGGATATTAAAAAAAAAAACCCAGCTTTAGCCCTTTGTGCCTTTGTACCCAGCTTTAGACACACGTTATGCAGTGTTGTTTCTGTTTATCGTCGATCTTAAAAAACCTATTTACAACTCTCTCTTTTTAATTTTTCACTCTTGATAAAAGCCGAACTTAATACCATGAGCATTCTATCAGTATATTGGATTATCCTATCCAAAAAACAATACTCGCTGTTATTTGCTTTGTAAAAAGGTTTTAGTCGGATTCGGCCATAAATAAAAAGTTCCCATATTTTTAACTTCGTTTCCTTAAAAGCTTAGTTCCGCAGTTCACCAACTGTCTTTATCAACTCGTTCTCTGGTTCGGAAAACTTTTGTCTTTACCCCTCTCTCGGAGTTTTGGACTGCCAAATAAATTCTGCAATCTTTTGCAAGATATTTCGCGTTTAATCTCGTGTACTGTTGTAATGTTTTGTATTATATTTCGTCACGTTCCGCTTACTGAGATGTAGAATTATCTGTTTTAAGGTTTCGAACATCCGTAAAAACAGGAATCCTTATAGGATTACTCGGTCGTCTGGCTGTGTGTCTGTCTGTCACAGCCAATTTTCTCCGAATCTACTGGACAGATTCTTTTGAAATTTGGTATAAATAATTATGAACTTCTGTGACCCAAAACGGATAAATTACGCAAATAAATACATTTTGAGCATGGGGGTTACTTTTCGGGGACAAACAAGAATTAAAAAAAAAGGTTTTTTAAACTATACCGTGTGATATATCAAATTAAAGGGCTTATTGTGAGGATTTTGATTATATTTTTTTCATAATTTTAAAATAAATGGGTTGAAGTTATTCAAGAAATTAATGAAAAATTACCATTCTCCCCCTTTATCTCCAAAACTGCTGAGCTTCAAATTTTGAAAAAAATATAGAGAATAGTTCACAGGAACATATATAAGAAGTATATCGTGTTAAAGTAACATGTTACAAAAATAAAATTCGTTCGGAACCCTTTGCACACGAGTCCGACTCACACTTGGCCAGTTCTTTATTAATATCTTACTAATTACAAAGCTAGTCTTTATAAAAGGCTTTTTCCTCATCTCTATAAGCTAATTAAAAGTATGTATAATGTTAATTTCATGTTTGTTGAAGATAATTCGGATAGTCAGAAGCCAGAAAATCTGACGTCAGTCTTACCAAGGAGTACCGTGTAACCCAGTTAATTTGTTGTGGAAGTCTGGTAGGCAGCCGCTCCACGTTAAATACTGGTATTCAGCTGAATCCGGTTTGACTGGAAGCCGACCCCAATATAATTGGGAAAAGGCTAGGCAGACGATGACGATGTTGAAGATAATTCTGGAAGTACTAACTAATTACGGAAATTAATTCAGTGAAAAAAGCTACACTAGGAATTGTTTTGTACCAGAAACTACTTTTATGCCAGTATTTTTTTTACAGTTTTCAACGCAATGTTGAATGTAGCAATATAGAAGATTTAGGAGATCACAAGATAGGAGTGACTTTTAACCGACTTCAAAAAAAGGAGGAGGTTCTCCATTCAGCTGTATTTTTTTTTTGTGTGGTTACCTCATAACTCCGTCATTTATGAACTGATTTATTTATTTTTTTCATGTGAAATGAAATACGTTCCGATTGGTCCCATAGAAATTTCATCTAAATTTCAATTTTTTATACTTTTAAACATTAGTTCGACAAAAGCAGAAACTGTATTCCGTATCTTTTCAGAAGTCAGATAACTTTTATCTGAGGAATAAATATAGCGGTTTGATACACATACATGAAAAATATACCTATACAGGTCCATTTCCTCTGTACCAGTCATATTAATTTCTAAGATAATTGCCAATTCATATAATATTTTTTTTTAATATGGAACTGACTTTTTTATGATAATATTGTTGCTTAATTGTTTTTTTTATTATTTTTTTTTTGTATTTCTGACATGAATTCTTTTATAATTTCTAGATTATCAATTTTGATGTTTATTATTGTTTTTTTTTTTTACATTTACTATAAATTTAACTGTATTATACCTAGCTCATTCCACATACATTATTTTTTACAAGTACCACTTCCGAACCTATCACTTCACTTTTTACTTTTTAATTATTTTTTTATTTATATGTCTTACTGCGCGTTCGAGCGTATGGTACCCGTGGGCTGCAACTGAAAATCAGCGTTAGGTAACTACTGTTACTACCTGACATTATGCTGAGCTGAGGCCCTTTTGGCACAATATTGCTATATGTAATTAAGTTCTGATATTATCTATTTGTAAGGTGTTCTTTTTTTATTATTTTATTATTGTGCCAATAAATGCAATTTTCTTTCTTTTCTTTTCAAGATGTCACGTGATCACCAAGTGATCTGTCATTCCATCATGAAAATATAGATTAACAGCTCACCTCGTGATCACTTCACTGAAGCCTTCACTTCGACATGTTTACAAAATCGACCGGCTGGTAACTTTTAACTGATGATATTTAAAAATCAGCTCTTAATCGAAAACAAACTCTTAAATTGAATTTCACCCTAGCCAATAGTCCTATTTGTAACGACTAACAATCAAGCTAAAAATAGATACACGCTACGGAGAAACCTTTCACAGTTGTATCACTATAATTACTTACCCGTAAGGTCGGTACCTTCACTGGAACGTATCAACTAATTGAGTTATACAATAAGGATGGCTGTTTTAGTTCACTGATTTTTGGTTGCAGGGAACTGACGGTCATTGCTGCCTAGCATTTCCCCAACTATATTGGGGTCGGCAGGGAACTGACGGTCATCGTCTGCCTAGCATTTTCCCAACTATATTGGGGTCAGCAGGGAACTGACGGTAAGCATACACCGTCAGTTCCCTGCTGACCGAAAATTTCACTGTGTAAACTTATGTGAAGTGATCTATCTACCTAGTCACAATAACACCTCTGATGCAACACTGTCACTTGCCAATTTTAGAAACGTTAATTAAATTTTTTTTTTTTTTTTTGTTTATTTAAACACTACGTTCTGTCACACACTGGGACATTTAGTAGCTGGTTGGTCGGGGTCTGTAATGGCGTGCTCGGAATATGACCTGGGTCACATCCTACTTTACTTTATTGTGATTTAAGTATGTCCTGGGGCATTTTTCGTTTTAGTCTACGAGGTGCGTGGTTTTCCTTCATCAAGACTTTTGCTAAGCGGTTTGGGTGGTTTGTGATCCTCTCTTTGTAGGTTTTTGTATGTCGTAGAATTTCTTGTTTGACAGTATGTACTTGAAGGTCGTGATGCAGCTGTTCGTTTGTCACATACATTGCACACATACATTGGAGCATTGGTTATCATTCGCAGCATTTTGTTCTGGAATCTTTGTACTATTTACCAATAGTATTTCCGTATTTGCAATCCCAATTGTTTTCGTTGGGTGAAGATATGTTTTTGCCAAGTTAGTTAGTTAGTTAATTAAATACATTGGTAATCATTGGGACATTGGTGATCTGAATTATTTCTGCACTAAGTGCTATAATTTCATTGATTAAAGTACGTGTAGTTTTAACATGAAGGGAACAAGTAAGTGCTGTTACGGGTTTGCAGGGCAGCAAAGCCATCAGACACCATATCTTTAAATGCTTCTTATAAAACCAAAACACTGTCACTTTTGCAAATAAGTGCATTTTTGCAAAACAGACAGTGTTGTTGCACCGGGGGTGCGACATGGTGCCAGTGGTTGGTAATTATCTTCACAAAATATACCGGCTGGTTTTCGGTTTTAGTGTTGCAATTTTTATCAAAAATAAAGCATTCAAACTTTCAATTCAAAACACAAATCGACGTCACCTAAAAAGCAGCCGCCATAGACGAATAAAAAAAGCGATGAACGTCCGCCACATGTCGATCGTTCATCGGCTTAAACACAATGTGTCTCCAAGAAAATACGAAAACTTATAAACCAAAAAAAACTAAATTTATCAAAACCCAAGCCAACTCAGTTTCTATATCGTAACCACAAGAAATAAACTAGTGAACTAAATCTATTTCAGTTCACATCAAAGCCGTTCTTCTGAACTAATGTATGCACAACACTAGTCAGTCAGTGATGTAGCTTTGTACCATCAGTTCTTTGGACGCAGATAAATGCCGCGGGCCCTTGATGGAACAGAAACAGTTGGATAGAATAGTACCTACAGAAGGTCCACTTTATACAATTAATCAATGGGACTTTTTTAATCGTATTCAGTAACTAATAAACTAAACTTAAAACAAACTAAATTAAAGCGTCAAAAAATTCGTCCGCCCAAAAGACTAGCGGCATTGCCACGTTGAATGGCAATACTTAGCCTCTGGCCAAAGTAAAAGCCAGCTCTTGGGTCACGGGAAGTGTCAACCAGCCGTTTCGAAATTTCTTTGAAAAGGCTGTTAGCACATGGGTCCCGCGGCCCGTGGAAAATATAGTTACCAATAAGGTTTTTTTTTTTTTTTTTAAGGATGGGAAATCATCAAATGACTTGCGGAAGGGCGTGTCAGACTCGTACTGACTAAAACCCATCCGTGTTCCTTCTAAAGCCCTTTGCGTTCCAGGGCCGCGGTGACTCTTTCGAACAGATTCTGCAACACCAATAAGGTTACTATATTTACGCCACTTGACTCTTGAGGTTTTCCGCAGCCGCAGCAGCAGCACCAGCTCAACAAGATGAACTAAGAAGATGGAATGGCGCAAGAGTATCGACACAGGTTGCGTCCCACACTTAAGGCCTACCCATCTTCCATGGAATCAAAGACGTGCCGTCCGGTATCAAACAATATGACTAGCCTTTTTCCAAATATGAAAATATTTGTCTAGTCCAACTGGATGCAGGTGAATATCCTTATTTAACATGCAAACGACTTCCTATCTGACATTTTTGTTTGATGGGCCCCACCAGCTTGACTCCGTATAACGGATGAAAACAAGAGTGCGATTCTGTAAACATGTCGAAGTGAAGGCTTGGGTGAAGTGATCACGAAGTGAGCAGTCAACACACGTAATCAAGATGTAATGACAGTTCACTTCGTGATCACTTCACCCAAGCCTTCACTTCGACATGTTTACAGAATCGATCGGCTGGCATAGTAGTACGTACACATAGACGAGTACGTACGGCCGCCCGTTTACTGGCGTGATGTGAACACGACAATGCAACCAATGCCACTACCCTTTCTCTTATTCTTAGTTAATTGTTTATCAGATGTAGAACAAATCATAATGTTGTTGTTGTTTACGGAATGTCAGTCGCGAGTGCGCATGTTTAAGTGAGGTTGCGTCGTTTTTTTATGGAGCAGGCCTTCTGGAACTTTTTATTCTCTGTAAAGATGTGGAGAGAGGATGAAGTAAAATGGCGTCAGCCAATTAGTTACGATACACATAAAGGAATCTCGGTAATTTAGTGTAATGAAGAGATGTTTAGAATTTGGGCAGTCGTATTTTTATTTAAAGAAGTACGAGTAGAGTTATAAGCAGTGATCGGATAATCGGGCGCTTAAATACCTAAACGTCTTCCCGTGGTTAAATATAAATAATTTATCTATTAATCTTGACAAATCTGTATATATACAATTTAACAAATATTATAATAATAAATTCAATATTAATATGGATATAACAAAAATTAACCAGGTGACAAAAACTAAGTTTTTAGGTGTAGTAATAGATGAGCATTTGGACTGGAAGGAACAGGTTGAGCATGTATGTAGCAAAGCGAATAAATTTGTATATGCCCTTAGAAAGATTAAGAAAATAACAAATATAAAAACAGCTGTAATGTCATATCGAGCGTATGTGGAGTCCTCGTTGCGGTATGGAATAATAAAATGGGGAAATAGTACCGACTCTAATAGAGCATTTGTCGCTCAAAAGAAATGTATACGAGCCATACACGGGATTCCATCAGATGAATCATGTAAACCAATATTTAAAAGGCTTGGTTTGCTACCATTGCCTTCAATATATGTATGAAGTATGTATGTTTGTACAGAAACGTAGAGAACTGTTCAAAACAGCGGAAGATGTATGTTCACGAAGTCGGCGTGACCAATTCAGGCTGGTACTAGACGTGATGCCCCGGTGTGCTAAATATAAAAAAAACTGTGTAGCTATGTGTGTGCGTATATTTAATAAATTACCAAATACGTTTAAAAGTCTTAATTACAGACTTTTTAAAATTAAATTGTATAACTGGCTGAATGAAAATAGTTTCTATAGTGTTAAAGAATTTCTTGAACATAAACTGTAATGTTGATACCATAATTTTGCATGCTTTAATATTAAGCAAAACATGTTTGGACTCAATTTGTATTGTATCATCTTTTAATACCGTGTTTTCTGCAAATAAATATTATTATTATTATTCGTTTATTCATTTTTTTTTCTTATTTCATACATTTTTAAATATTTCTTAAAAATACGAAAATAAAAAACCTTTAAAAATATAAAAATAGTAGCCCACCGGTATCGGGAACAGAGTCCAAGCTACCGGCGGTCAGGGCTCAAGAGAGAGGAACCTCCTAACAATACGAGCAGTGTCCAGAAGTACCGCTTTCTGAATCAGGCCCTTGATCCAGCTGCCTAACGAGAGCCTCCTGAGGTGCTGGTCGAGGCTCGTGGCAATTAAGCCATTGGCTGACACAACTATCGGTACAATGATTGCCGAGTCCACATCCCACATGTCGACAACCTCGCGAGCCAAGTCAATATATTTGATTTATTTATCTTTCTCGGCTTTCACGAGGTTCTCGTCATGCGAAACGGTTATGTCTACAATCATTGCACGCCTCTCGATTCGGTCCACCACCACTATATCAGGCTTATTGGCAACAATAGTCCTGTCAGTGATGATGGACCGATCCCAGTACAATGTGATATTGCCATTATCAAGAACTGGGTCGGGCGCATACCTGTAGTACGGCACCTTCGATTCCACAAGAGAGTATTTCAGAGCAAGTTGCTGATGGACAATCCTGGCTACAAGGTTGTGCCTATGCAATTATTCTGCGTTAGCAAGACGAGAACAACCAGAGACAATGTGGCGAATCGATTCTCCCGGACGGTGACATGCCCGACATATGTCAACCGTGCTGTCCTTCACAATAATTATTATAATTATTATTAAGAATAATATGGGCATTCCTTTCTGAATAAATAAGTAATCCCGGGTTCCCGGGATTGAACAATAAATGGAGCTACACATAAAATTACAATTGTTTCAATTCTCTAAGTAGTCAAGGCTGCTGGCCTGTTACTAAACCAGTTCTCATAAAAACTTTCATTGTAAATTCAAAGTTCCATTAGAATCGGCTCTTTAATAAAAAAAAAATTACAACGAGAGTTCACAACGAGTTCTAACTATATTTTGTATGCGGGCATTTTTAGCACTCTCAGGAATTTCAAACGATTCCGGGATACGGGATTCTGAATAGCATGTCCGTATTATACTTTCGTAGGAATGAAAGTGAAGTTTAGGTATATTAGCGCCCGATTATCCGATCACTGGTGATAAGACATATAAACAGAGTAAACTATTTTTTGAGAGCAGATGTGCCGCGACAATTTATTAACTTATTTAATTGGACTTTATGTACAGTAATGGTACATAATAGGTGGATATAATGCAACAAGGCATTTTCTACCAGTCAAACTGTGGGTTAACAAGACTACACCATGGTAAAACAAATAAATAATATTAACAATCAAAATAACTGAATCATAGGTTCGGAGAAAATGTGACAGGTGGATAGGCAGATAAACAAACATACGGGAGATTGTATTAAGCGTACCATTTTTTTTTTCGGACGTATGGAGCCCTATTAGGGTATGATATTCGCTTAAGGCCACCCCTATAGCACAGGACTCCAACATAACAGCTGAAACACCTCTTAACCTACTATAAACCTCTGTTTATCCCCTCGAGGAGATACAGGCGTGATGTTATAAGCTTCTTTGGGAAACTTAATGTTAGTTCACAAGTCGCGTGGTAGGCTAACAAGATAATTAGCCGTCAGCGGCACGCGACCGTTAATTTTAAATCGTGTGTGCTCGCCTTTATTGTTTTAATATTATCGTGTTACTAGCTCGTGGATAAATAATAAGGTTCAGCAATGGTTGTTCGGTTTGTGGATGGGTGACTAGCTATTACGTACCGGGTCAGCTCCGTGCCTCGGAAAGCATGTTAAGCACTGGGTTCTGGCTGTCATTTGTAGATCTTTGATTGTCGTTATGGGTTGTCAGAAGCCAGACAATGTGTACCAGTCTTGCCAAGGGGTAACGTGTTACCCAATTAGTGCGTTGTGGAGGTCAAATAGACAATCAATCAGTCAATCGTTTATTTGTGATACATGGGTTAAATAAAGGTTTTCCTTACATAATTAATGTTCTTTCCATGATCAGCCACTTGCCATAGTCAAAGTCAAAACTCAAAGCATTTTATTCAGGTACTTTTGCATTGTGAAAGTCAGTCCGTCAAAAACATGAACCAGCGTTGATCTCTATGGTGAAGAACTTGCAAGAAACTGCACTAACACTCTTTTAAAACATTTTATGTTTACAAAAATCCTGGTTACATTAACCTTGTTGCTTCTTTATATGAGAACAATGTAAAGAAAGACAAAAACAATTTATAGTATCAAATATTAAAATGAGGCAGTGGCAACTAAGGGATGACCAGTCTCCACTGACGGCGCCCTTTCACGAACATGACGCGTGTATCAGCACCATTCAGCTCAACCATTTTGAAAAGAACTGAATGATCCGATACACGCGCCACCATCAGCGAGACGTTGGAGTGAGCATGACACACCCTCAACTGCCCCTGCTATTTCATGTCAACAAGGAAACTACCTATTAACATAATGTTCCTTGGGCTGTCATCAATCATATGATGCGCAATTAATGAACTATTTACACCTGTTTTTATAAATACTTAACTAACTATTAACACTAGAAATAAAAAGAAAAACTCCTAACTAAATTAACCCTAAAATATGGCGTCAAAAATCCGCATTACTGTCGACTGGAGATGTACCCAAAAGACTGGCGGCATTGCCACGTTGAATGGCAATGCTTATTCTTTGACCAAGGTAAAAGCTAGCCCTTGGGACACGCGAAGTGTCAACTAAGCGTCTTGAGAGATCTTTAAACAAGTTATGTTCACTCGGACCCCAAGACCCGAGAGTTTCAACCCCAAACGGCTCGAAAATATGAACTATTTTAACTTTAGGACTAGCCAACGAAGCAACCGACATCATCGCATTTTTTAATTGCCTGTATCCACCTTAAATACCACTTTTAATAGCCCCCTAACTCGTATGGCAAGGCTATATAATGAAAAGTCCAATTTGACGGATTCTTCTCGGATCTATCGAAGTTTTCTCTATGAGTTTTGCTTCATACAGACGTTCCCTCTTCAAACAGTGCGAACAATGTACGTCTTAATAACTCAAATTGTTTTGTTTTTGTAGTGTTTTGTGTTTAGGTGTACTGGACACACTTTTTAGTTTTCCTTTTTGTCTCTAATATTCATTATGTTCAATGTCACGCACACCTGTCATTTGCATGGTTACTGAAATGCCGATTTTAAATGTCATTTTATTTGAATTGTAAGTGACAGTGCTGTTGGTGTGCTTATTATAAATAAATAAAATATTTTCATATATTATTAAATAATATATGAAAATTTGATTGTAAGATTCTAACCTATATCTATCTTAATTTATAAAAATGAATCCCTATTTCCCTTGGTCACGGCATGACGCGTGAACGGCTGGACCAATTTCGCTAATTCTCTTTTTTGTCGTGTTTGTTATTGTCTGGAGAAGGTTCTCGTGAAAAAATATATACATTCGAGCGAAGCCGGGGCGGGCCTCTAGCCTCTTATATATAAATTCCATTTCACATCAAATATAAATACTATTAGTCATGCATGTCAGACACAAGACAATTGACAACAATAAATTATCGTCAAGCGGACATAAAACATTTAATAAATTCTAGACGATTAAAATTCAGCAATAGAGTAATAACAATTTTGTGTAAGAAATTGGAACAATTCGTTTTTTACAGTCGCTCCATTGTAAAAATATTCTACTTTATCCACTTAGTCTATAACTAATGATATGTCTGCGTTGACTACTCAGATGATGAGTAAAAGAAATGAAAGAAAAATATTTATTTGACAACACAAAAAAAAAACGTTAAAAAACAGTGAGTGCCTCTCGACTGTGTAAGTAGTTAATTTCATAAATTTATAAAAATACTAACTTTTGCCCGCGACTTCGTACGCGAATATACTGTTTTTTTCGCGTTCCCATATAGCCTTCCTCATGAATGTGGCTGTCACAAAAAAAAAAAAATTTCGAAATCCGACTGGTAGTTCCAGAGATAGCGCGTTCAAACAAATAAAATCTTCAAGTACCAATAGATGAATATCCGTTCGTTAGTCTCGATAATACTCAAAAACCGGTTGATGATTATTTTTGTTGTGATCGTAAATTGCCAGGATAAACTTTGTACGAATGAAATATCTGAAAAAATTCTGCCCCCATGCGATACTGGGGCGGATCACTAGTAAGATATAAATCATGAGCGGAGCGGATCTGAGTTAATTTGTAATTTTTCTACGAAACTTTTGTACGTCTCCTTTACACAAATAGGGACCAGTAACAACCCCTTTTTTTCAGGATGGGAAATCATCAAGTGTTTTTGCCACTCTGGGTGGAGCGGAAGGGCGTGTCAGACTCTTATTGACTAAAACCCATTCGTGTTCCTTCCAAAGTCCTTTGCGTTCCTGGGCCACGGTGACTCTTTCTATCAAATTTCACAACACTGGCAGGCTCTGGCCTCAGCGGGCCCCGTCTCCTATGCTGACATCTGTGAAACACAACACGCCATCGACCCGAGCCTGGTGGTGAACGGACAGCGAGCCACCCAACGCTCACCGTCCGCAGGCCCGCGCCTACGGGGATCGCCCTGCGACTTCCGACGCCCGGAGCGTCTCCTGTAGAGTAATTTCCCCTACAGGCGTTATATTCGTAGCCCTAACTAATCAAGAACAAACACCTATACACCTAACCTACTTTCCTCGCACTTTTATCAATATTTACATAGTTTCCAGAGCTTAATCAAGATATTCCACAGACACGCCATACGCCATGTTACGTCACGATATTTGATATAACGTCGTTTCGTGACGTCATCGCTTTACGAGATTATTTCATGTCTCTTCCTTGTCGTGTCAACAGTAATAAACAAGGCGCAGATGTAGAAATGTTTGCTGGAAACGGCTTTGTTATTGTATTATGAGCACTTATATTTTAACAACGGCTTCCTGAAAATGTATGTTGGCAAACCGGACTGCCCCATCCAATGGCACTGGGTGGCGGTAGCTATTCTTATCCTTACTTAATATTATAAATGCGAAAGTTTTTATGTATGGATGTTTGTTACTCTTTCACGTCAGAACGGCTGGACGGATCTTGATGAAATTTAGCACAGAGGTAGATTATTGTCTGGAATAGCACATAAAATACTTTTCATCCCGGGAGTTTGTTCCCTTGGGATAATTTTACTACATTCACGCGGGCGGAGCCGCGAGTGGTAGCCATAGCACATGAGAAAAATCTGTTACTAACACACTAACAATATGTGGTCTATGAGTCTATGCTTCCTGATAGCTACAACCTGGGAGTCTTTCAGTTAAGAGTGAATATAATAATAATAATAATAGTTTCATCATCATCATCTGCCTAGCCTTTTCCCAACTATATTGGGGTCGGCTTCCAGTCAAACCGGATTCAGCTGAATACCAGTATTTTACGTGGAGCGGCTGCTTACCAGACCTCCACAACCCATTAACTGGGTAACACGGTACTCCTTGGCAAGACTGGTGTCAGATTGTCTGATTTCTGACTATCTGTTCCCGATACCGGTGGGCTACTATTTTTTTATATTTTTATATCTTTGTATTTTAATATTTAAAAATGTAATTTATAGGTATATATAATGAATAAAGAAAATAATAATAGTTTATTGGTCTAAAAATATTGTACAGTCAAACACTTACGAACAACTATTTTGAAACAAGAACAAAGACATATTACAGAGTAATAATCGTGTCACTAGTATTCGTGTTGAATTCTGGTACCCAAGGAAAGATTTAACTTGGGTTATGGGTACCAGGATTCTTACGTTAGTTTTTTACATTAAAAGTTACATCAGAAGGTCAAAAGTTGGACAAGTGATAATTTGAAAAGCAGCCCTTTTATGTGTGTGATTATGGTGAATTGTGTTGTTGTGTGTTGGTTGTTGCACTGACTAGAATTCATGTGTAGTGTGTAGGTCGTGTATTGGAGAAATGACAACTTTAGGAGCAAAGGAGAATAGGTTACCTCTAAGCAAGCGTGCTCCATCTTCGACCACATCATCGCTTACCATCAGGTGAGATAGTGGTGAAACGCATGCCAATTATCAATATTAAAAAAAAATATCGTCTAGCCAGTCAGAAAGAAAAGTAGCCTATAAACGTCTCAAGTGTTCCATGTACTGTACCAAAATTCATTAAAATTAGTTCAGCCATTTAGGTTACAAAGCGTAACTAACAAATAAACAAACTAACTTTTGCATATAATAAATTATGTATCGGATCTGTTACGTAACGTACAACGCACTCAATTCCTAAGACAAAGTAAATTTAAAAATCTTCAAAAATTTGGTCCTTAAAAAACAATTTACATAATTTGTACTTGATTTATTGTGCTTGCCTAAAAAAGGTTTTATAACCGTATCTTAAGAAATAAGGTAACAGACAGGTACAATAAATCATAACAAATACATTTACAAAGATAATCTGACTCTCCGAGACAAATTATATTTTGTTTAACTCCACCCAATTCTTTTGAAAAATCTTGAAGAGCTTTCGCGATTAAGTAGATAATTATGAATCTTTATTTTGTTGCCATGTACTCGTACCTTCCTATTATTGCATTGAATAGGTAATTCGAAATGAACACAGTCTGTCCGTTTGCTTGTAACAGTTTCACGCGTCAATCGCTAAACCGATTTTAATTAAATTTGATGAAGAGATAGGGTACACCTTGGAGAAGAACATACGATTTATCCCGGGAGTAAAAAGATTTAAAAGAGTGTCCGTGGAGTTTCTTGCACGTTCTACTCCATAGAGATCTACGCTTTGGAACGTGCAAATAGCTTCATCTTTGACTGACTGACCTTGACTAGTCAAAAGTGCCTGTAAATGGTTTAATTGAAATAAATAATTTGAGTTTGAGTACGTTCTGTCAGGATATTTTGTGATGAGCATGATCATTTGTTCTGTGTCTGGGTGTAATTTGTCTATAATATGTATGTATATAGAAATATATAAGTATGTTTATCAGTTGTCTGGTTGCACAGGCTCTGCCTAGTTTGAGATCGGATGACCGTGTGTGAGTTGTTCCAGGACATATTATTATTATTTTGCGGCTTTCACGCGGGCAAAGACGTGTACAGTACCTAGTTTATAAATAAGTGTTACATCCACTCAAGTCTCTTCTAGTTTATCCATTTCCTTAACTCTCGTCCTCGATAAACATTGTCTGAAAGGGTGATGACGTAATAATTTCGTTCCACCGTGCTCTGTCTCTTTTTTCTGTGGAATGTCTCTTTTGCACTGAACGGTTATTAAGTGCTAGCGGCGTCACGCGGTTTTGGTCGCATTTTCGGGATTAATTAACCGGTGTAACTGGTGTAATGTAAAGGGCCGTCGGCCTTTTGTAATTTCAGTCAGGGTTTGATTCCTTTAACTTTTAGAAAGTTTAACTTCAATCCAAGACAGTTGAATCGTTTTTTCCGGACACGTCGAGCTTTATCGGTTCGGTACTTTTCTGGTGGTCGTCACTGTTGATTCTGGCTTCTTGAATGCCAGAATCCGAGTTGTTGGAAATAGTGTGGCGGTCTAGGTACTTGTCTTGTTATCTACAGGAATTTGACTTGGAAACATTAAAGAGGGATTGGCCGGAAAAAGTGAAACTTTGGGGGGAGTGGAAGGTCCTTTGCCCAGCAGGGACAACGTAGTTTGGGCAAAAAACGTACAAACATTTATCGTATCTTCAATAAAAATGGCCTGCCTAGTCTTAGTCTTCTTAAATGCGCCTCATGAATTTATTCATAAAATAAAAAAGCACACTAAAAACCAGAATCAACAGTGGCGACCGAAAAAACGTCGAGGCAAAGACACTAGACGGATACCGGCTGCCAGGGTTGCGGAATTTGTTCGAAAGAGTCACTACGGCCCTGAAACGCAAGAGCTTTAGAAGGAA
Source organism: Mamestra configurata (assembly GCA_002192655.3). NCBI lineage: Eukaryota > Metazoa > Arthropoda > Insecta > Lepidoptera > Noctuidae > Mamestra > Mamestra configurata. The sequence goes on along the minus strand of NDFZ01005477.1, from coordinate 500,622 downwards.
CACGGATGGGTTTTAGTCAGTAAGAGTCTGACACAAACTTTCGCTTCAGACCACCACGGAAGAAGTCATTTGATGTTTTCCCATGCTTAAAAAAAAAACAAATACCGGAGTTGTAAGTACTCGTAGTAGTCACTACGAGTCACTACGAGTATTTACTACTCCGGTATTCGTCGTAGTACCTCGTCAATAAAAGTTCCCTACCTCTGAATATTTAACCCAGTTTAGTTGGGTAAGCAGGAAAGGGGCTCATTATCTTATTATCAGGTACACCCCGTCTCTAGAGTGAGGCGTATAGTCACATTGATAGCGTAGCTCGATTCCAGTTAGTTTACCCTAGATATCTAAAACGCTTTAGGTTAAAGTTAAATTGTAGTTTTTTTACTTGAGTGACTTCGCCAGCGTCAAAGTCGCAATTTATCCCACGAAAACGTAAGTGCTATCGGGACAAAAATCCCTATCCTATGCCACCAAGTTTCATCAAAATCCGTTCAAGCATTGAGGCGTGATTGATTAACAAATATTTAAAGAGCGTAATATGCAAAACATTCAGACTTTCATATTTATAATATTACTGGCTTTTGCCAAAAGCTTGGTCCGATTGAAAGTAGGAAATCTTTCCCAAGGGAACGTATTCCCAGGTTAAAAAATATGTTCTCATGTCCCTTTTCAAGTTCTTATCTATCTCTATACCCAAATAAATCAAAGCTGGTGCAGCGGTTTAGGTTTGCTGAGCCGGCGCGTGCCATTCACACACTACGCTCACGCCACGCATACGCCACATGTACGCCACACTTACGCCAGACGTATTAACAAGCCTGAGATAAATAAGTAGACACTCGCAATACTTGCCAAGCCAAAGATTTGGGCCCTTATCCCGATCGGGGGGATTACAGTCACTGCGATACAGCAATATATTATTGTGTGCAAAGATTTGCGATGAATAAAAGATATCTTCAACATTGCTTACAAGTAGAAATAGATAACTTATTATGAAAGTGCTTCCTAAGGCATTATATTCACGAGCGAGTAAATCTCCGCGAGTTGACGTTTTGTTCGTCAATGTCACTCGCCAAATCGCCGCGATAATATCGCCGTGTGGGACGCGTTCACAGAGTTGTTATAGAATGAAGTAGCAGGACGATGAATTTAATAGTTATCCAATCGAAATAAGGTATATATTTCAGTGCTCGGTGCTCCAGAAAAAACTGCGCTGCCGGTCATCGAGCATTGAAATATATATCAATATATATATATCCTTTTTTGATGGGGTAACTATCAAATTCAATTGATAAATTAAAAATCCTCTGCCGTCCCGTCCGCCAGTCTGCGCAGGCCACATCTGCCAGGCTTAGGTATTCTTTTGTAGGACATTTCATAGAAATGTCTTCACAGATTTTTGCTAGCTATACAACATGGTGGGAAGTTCAAATGGCCCACTGGGGCTCTAGAAAAGTGACGCACCTGCGACTGTCAAAATGCAAAAGTGTTTGGGAAATCGCTTGGTAATTCGATATTGCATGTCAATCCATTTCTGGCTTTATGACAATCGCTGGTATAACGCCACTTTAGGTAGAGCCAGGGAACAAAAAAGACCGGCCAAGAGCGAGTCGTTCCACATTTCGAAGAATCCCGTACATATGGTACAGGGTACGGGTAAGGAAAAACATTTTCTTATAGCGGCAATAGAAATACACAATCCAACCGGCTACTACCTAAATAAAAAACACTATAAAATAACTTAAATTTTGGAAGTCGGTGTCAAAAAACGAAAAAACAACAAAAAATACCGACTGCCGAAATTAAAGTTATTTTATACTTTGTAGTGTTTTTTGTTTGGAAGTCGGTTGTATTTTTTTGTCATAAGTTTTTTGCACCCTTTATTTATAGTCCTGTCATGCGTCATATTCGGCGCAAGAATCTGTCAAACCCAAAAATAAATAATTCACCTCTACCCATTTATCGTGTATATTTATACCAATTTTATTCGACCTAGAGGAAATACAACGGGCCGTGGCTTTCGAATAATCTTAAATGCGGGACCGTAAAAAATAATTTCGTTCATGATACGCATATCAAATGATGTTAAAGCTATTTTCCTTTTGTAAATATTAGAATACATTTATACAAGCTTTTTACAGAGTCTTTCCTCGTGTTAAAATGGAAATAAAAAGTACTACTTTCTGAATTACCTTGTCTTAAGAAAGCCTCATCATCATACCAGCCGAAAGACGTCCACTGCTGGACATAGGCCTCCCCCAAGGGGGTTGCCATAATCGCCACGCTTGGCAGGCGGGTTGACGTCGCAGTGTAGCTGTTGTAATGCACAGAGAATGCTGCCCATTCTCTGGTTAGCCTAAAAATATGGTTTTCTATAGAAAGTGAAATCTCATTCTTCATTTTGGATCTGTAGTAGCGTATTAAGTTTCATTATAGTCGGTTCATTCATTTCGAAAAATAAGACAAATCTAATTTGAAAAAATACCGTGTAACCTTGTTTGGTTCGTTCACAAACTCACGGACAGACTTCCCACTTATTATATTAGATTTAATTCGATATCATTTTTTCTTTTCGGGAATTTGTGAAGGGTGGGCCCCCAAATCTTTTGGGAGGAATGTAAGATGCGGCTCGGGTATTATTAAAGATTAATAGCGGATTGAACCCACCTGTGTTAGAGGAGACAGCTGTGGCAGACTAAATTCTTTAGCACGCTGTTAGTAAGTACCTGCATTATGATTATGATGTACATTATTTTGAGGGATTCTGCATGGCAGGCAGATTTGGAAACAAAATGGTTGGATAAGACCACGCAATATTTAAGAGATTAACTATTTTATTTAACAAAATACGCGAGATCAAACGGTATGGGATTTTTCTAAGATGAAACTGACAAAGAGCTTAGCGTTCTCTACATAATATAACGTAAGTGCAAATGTCTGCATTCTGTACTGTGTCGGACGTAAAAGGCGACAAAGGCACTCACCAGAGAATGGGCAGCAGCATTCTCTGTGCATTGCAACAGCTACACTGCAATCGTCAACCCGACTGCCAAGCCAACCCCCCCTTGGGGGAGGCCTATGTCCAGCAGTGGACGTCTTTCGGCTGATATGTATGTATTTATGGATGAAAATGTTTGCTATGAGATTAAATTATAACGATAAATACAAAATAGTAACACTAACACCATAATGCCGACCTAACCTAACACTGATTTTCAGCCGCAGTTCACGGGTGAACGGCATACACGGCATACGCTCCTTGCCTTTCGGTGCCTTACATGTGAGTAGGTAATTTTTTGTACTAACTTTTGCCCGTGACTTCGTACGCGCATACCCCGTTTTATTCCGTTCCTGTATAACCTAGCCTTCCTCATGAATGTGGCTATCGTATACAAAAATAATTTTCCAAATCCGACTAGTAGTTCCAGAGATTGGCGCGTCCAAACAAACAAACTCTTCAGCTTTATTATGTTGCGGGCCTGCGGACGGCGAGCGTTGGGTGGCTCGCTGTCCGATCACCACCAGGCCCGGGTCGATGGCGCGTCGTGTTCCACGCGCGCCTCAATGAGATGACAGCATAGGAGACGGGGCGCAACCCGGCCTGGCCTGCCAAGGTTGCGAAATTTGTTCGAAAGAGTCACCGCGGCCCTGGAACGCAAAGGGCTTTAGAAGGAACACGGATAGGTTTTAGTCAGTGAGAGTCTGGCACGCCCTTCCTTCATTTAATGATTTCTTAAAATTAAAAATAAAAGTTTTATTAAATTAGTATACTATAGATGGATTGAGACAATGCAATGGCTCAATACTTGGCATGAATTCGATCTACCTGGCCTTTGCCCTTATAGGTATGTTGGAGTCGTCTTTTAATCTAATAGGATATAGCTGGATACCAGTATTTAGATCAGACTGCCAACTTGACCTAATCCCTCAGTAACATGCTACCATGGTACCCTTTGGCAAGACTGATATCAGATATTTTCCAGGCTTTCGACTATCCATGACGACTCATCATCTGCCTAGCCTTTTCCCGACTATATTGGGGTCGGCTTCCAGTCAAACCGGATTCAGCTGAATACCAGTATTTTACGTGGAGCGGCTGCCTACCAAACCTCCACAACCCATTAACTGGGTAACACGGTACTCCTTGGCAAGACTGGTGTCAGATTATCTGGCTTCTGACTATCCGTAACGACTGCCAAAGATCTACAAATGACAGCCAGGACCAACAGCTTAACGTGCTTTCCGAGGCACGGAGGAGTCTCGGTATGTTAAGATGGTCACCCATCCACAGACCAACCTCGGCAAGCGTTGCTTAACCTTGGAGATCGACCCGTGCGGCCGTTATTATTTAGCCACGAGCTCCTACCACTCCTACCACGACTATCCATGACAACTGTAAAAGATTAAAGAAAGACTGCAAATGACCGAGCCGGAGCCAATGGTTTAGTAACTTTGTTCAGCAAGATATTTTGAAGGCTTCTTTGATGAAGTTGTCCTCTGTAAATCACATTCTATTTTACATTTTTCATTGGTGACTCAATCGTTTGGAAAATCACTGGAGTGGAATAACGGCTTGTTGAGGATCTCTGTTGTTTTTTAGCTAAGTGAGTAGATACTTAGCTAAAAATAAATGTATAAAAAACTCATTACCAAAGCTTTTATTTACTTTTTGAAGTGAAAACTTCTTTAGGCGCGTTCAGCAGTTTTTGGGTGAACAAAAATCATGGAACTCGCGTCATCGTCACCGAACACTTTCCATGAGCTATATGTACCTATACTGTGTATATATGTGTACTTTTTGGGTGAACAAAAATCATGGAACTCGCGTCATCGTCACCGAACGCTTTAGCTTTCGCTTAGTTTTAACTTCTATCGGTAGTCCCCAAAGACTGTCCCGCATGTTTTTTTTTACTTGTACATCACGACACGGATCAAACTAGATGATGATTTGATGAAATTTGTGTAAAAGGTTTCTTTTCTAGAATTTTCCTTAAGGCTGAAAGTATGCATGAAAAGCCGTATCACCTTCAGTCATTTTTTTTTAATTGCAAACGTGTGCCTCACCCTTTTTCACTCCTCCAAAATTGATACTAAAAATTACCTCACAAATAAAACACCCACAAAATAAATATTCTCTCCGCTAATGTTTCCCTAACACCTTTTTAATCCGTACCGGATCCGACGGGTTTCAAAGCTGAAAAATATCGTCGTTTATTTTTCGACTAAACCGTGTCATACATTCCCCTGTTTTCGGGTAATCCCTAAGGTGCGTGAAACGGCGCCGCCTATTAAATGATCGGGGATTAGGGACGAGACACAGTGGCAGCGATATTGTTGAGAATATTAAATGTTTTCTTTTATTATGAAGATTTTTTTAGCCAGTGAATGGCAATCAAGTAGACATCTGATGGTAAGTGGTCACAAACGTCTATGTGTCGGCAGTAATAGGACAGACTGGTACATTCCCCTGTTTTCGGGTAATCCCTAAGGTGCGTGAAACGGCGCCGCCTATTAAATGATCGGGGATTAGGGACGGGATTCAGTGGCAGCGATATTGTTGAGAATATTAAATGTTTTCTTTTATTATGAAGATGTTTTTAGCCAGTGAATGGCAAACAAGTAGGCATCTGATGGTAAGTGGTCACCACCGTCTATGTTTTGGCAATAACAGGACAGTCTGGTATATTCCCCCGTTTTCGGATAATCCCTAAGGTGCGTGAAACAGCGCTGCCTATTAATTGATCGGGGATTAGGGGCGGGGTTCAGTGGCAGCGATATTGTTGAGAATATGAAATGTTTACTTTTATGATGAAATTTTTTTATGCCAATGAATGGTAAACAAGCAAGCAGCTCATCTGATGGCAAGTGGTCACCGATGTCTATGTTTCGGCAGTAATAGGATAGTCAGGTATATTCGACTGTTTTCGGGAAATCCCTAAAGTGCGTGAAACGGCGCCGCCTATTAAATAATCGGGGATTTGGGGCGGGTTTCAGTGGCAGCGATATTGTTGGCAATATTAAATGTTTACTTTTATGATGAAGATTTTTTTTATGCCAATGAATGGCAAACAAGCATGTAGGTCATTTGATGGCAAGTGGTTGCCGGTGTCTATGTGTCGGCAGTAATAATAGTCAAGGAAAATTCCCCTGTTTTCAGGTAATCCCGAAGGTGCGTGAAACGGCGCCGCCTATTAATTGATCGGGGATTAGGGGCGGGATTCAGTAGCAGATATAGTTGTTAATAATTTGATGTTTTCTTTTATGATGAAGATTTTTTATGGCAATTAATGGCAAACACGTAGGCATCTGATGGTAAGCGGTCACTATCGTCTATGTGTTGGCAATAATAGGATAGTCTGGTATATTCGACTGTTTTCGGGAAATCCCTAAAGTGCGTGAAACGGCACCACCTATTAAATGATCGGACATTAGGGCCTCAGATTCAGTGACATCGAATTTGTAGAGAAAATAAAAATGGTTACTTTGTAATTCGTTTTTTTGTGACAATTACTACTAGACTACTACTAGTACTGCTACTAGTAGGAAATTTTCTATACTCTTTATAATTGAAAAAAATGCCTTTTGGTGTTAAATTAAAATAGTGTCAAGCAATATTTATGTTCTGTATGGTGTCGGACGTAAAAGAATAGCACCATCCTATCACTTCCCGTGAGTGTCGTAAGAGGCGACTAAGGAACTCACCAGATAATGGGCAGCAGCATTCTCTGTGCATTGCAACAGCTATGTATGACAGGTAATCACTAAAGCGCGTTATACGGCGCCCCTTATTAAGTGATCGGGGATTAGGGTGGAGATTAAGTGACAGCCATGTTGTTGAGAAAATATTTTTAGCTCCACAGAATTTAATTTTTCTGTCCACCACCGCGCAATCTATTAAGTGATCGGGGATTAGTTTTCCACCTTTTTTTTGTCCCGCAAATCCCACGAATCCCACATGTGTTGTCCCGCATAACTGATCTCGCAAAAATGTTGCGGAACCCCATTATTTTTGGGATTGGATTCCCTACTGATAGCATACCCGTTGATTCGCATGCAAATTATTAAAATGGTATAATATTTTAATCAAATAAGCGCAACCACCATACTTTGTCTTCCCAATAGACCCTTAGAGAAGGCAATCGAAATACTACGGTATTAAAGACATAACTTTTCTCATCAGCGAGCAGCTGTGGGTAGCATTAAAATAACATAAATACTTGGAGCCACAATATGGGTACAGTCGACCGCAACACTGTATTACCGAAACCACCTAACTGCTACAAAATAAAGTACTGTCACAATCATATAGGATACATAAAATTCTTCCGTTACTGACTGAGTGCCTGAGTGACTTGGGACGCCCGACAGAAGTGATAACTTAAACTAATCTAAGTTGAACTATTTAATATGGGAGCGTCTGTCCGAAATACGACTAGCGCTGTGAGTTAGAGTGAGAGAGGACGAGCCTGCCTATCGCTTCCGTATGCGTGAGAGAAAGGGAAGCCAGACAGACTGGCGCCGTAACGCGTAACGTTACGAAGCGGTTTACCCTCCCATAAGAAGTTATCACTTCAAAAATAAAATCTCAACAATAACAAAGTTGTAAGCGTTTTAAAATCTTTAACAAATACAGTTTGACATTACATGAGAATAGGTACATACCACCATAGTGACTTCGCGCCATTCAGTACAAACGACATTTTGTGTGACAAGGTTGTTTTTTTTATAGATGGGAAATCTTCAAATGACTCCTTCCGCCCTGGGTGGAGCAAAAGTGAGTGTCAGGCATTCACTGACTTAAACCCATCCGTGTTCCTAATGCCCTTTGAGTTCCAGAGCCGCGGTGACTCTTTAGAGGAATTACTTCAAAAGCGTGTCTCTAAACTTTCAAATTTTTCCACCGAATGTATTATTATATTAATAGGTATATATGATATATTTCTTGTGTATGTGTATACACACACTGAACTCCTCCTAAACGGTTGGACCGATGTTGATGAATTTTTTTGTGTGTGTTCAAGGGGATTCGAGAATGGTTTATATTCACTTTCTATAATTTTTCGTCATACACAAAGCAAACGTTCGGACAGGACAACGTGTCTCGGGACCGCTAGAATAATTATATATTTCTTTTTATAACTTCTTTAAACTTCGTAATTCCCAAATGAACATTGTTTATAGCAGTCGAATACTGTCTTGTTAAATTATGCGAGGATGTTTTTTTTTTATTTTTTTTTATTGCGAGTAGCTAAGGGGTGTACTTCCCTGCCCGGAGTCTGTGTTTCTTGACAGCCACAACCGAGGGGTATTTAACTCATGAGTAAAGAGGTTACATCTAGGCTAGCGTACTTCATTGTCAACCACATCTTTGCTTTCATCAGGTGAGATTATGGTCATACGATACTACCTATCAATTATGAAATATTTTTTGAAATGAAAACTTCTTTAGGCGCGTTGAGCACTTTTTGGGTGAACAAAAATCATGGAACTCGCGTCATCACCGAACGCTTTAGCTTTCGCTTAGTTTTCACTTCTATCGGCAGTCCCCAAAGACTGCCCTGCATGTTTTTTTTTAGTAACGGTTTTAATATTTTAAAATTCACGTACATTTTTACGATTAATAATCTAATATCTTCTTGTTACTATGTCTGTGTGGTTTACTGTACCAGATTTTCAGTAAAACAATCAGAGGAAACGCAAAACTCAAGAATTCGCTAATCAAGGAAGCCGAGCTGTAATTGGATTACCAAGTTGAGTTTAAATTCGTATATTTTAGTGAATTATGTTTAATCTCGAGGAAAATATATTATCTCATTTTTTGAAACGATGGGGAAATTCTTTTGGAAGGTCGATACAGAAAATGGGCTTTTTTACAAAGTTATTGTTAACGTGGTACAAGGAAATGTGTGTTTAAATAACAAAAGTTATTTTTTTAAATTAATTTGGCTAAACCTCTGGCCAAAGTTAAACGAAAGTCGAGATTTTTACAGAGTAGGTACAGCAGACGTATTATTCAGTAAATATCTCACCTAGAAAACTTATATATAAGACAAAGACAAATTAAAGCCTCAGTGCGTAGTGGGTAGGTATTCTGCTACGCCGTAGCTGGCGTAGCAAGCTAGAGCTACGCCGTAGCCCTTAACCGTATTCTTGTCTACTAGAACGAGCGGACTTGTGATTTATTGGTAACTAGCTGTCGCCCGCGTAATGTCGAAAATTATCCCGGATATAATTATTCCTATACTCCCAGGATAAATACCTATGTCCTTTCCCGGGACTCAAACAATCTCTATACCAAATTTCATCTAAATCGGTCCATCCGTTAGCGAGTAAAAAAGTAACAAACATACACACACTATACAAACAACTTTTTAAAAAGAACTGTTCAATGCATTAAAGTTGACATAATTGAAATATTAACTTTTTTTTCTCGATTTTGGGAGGTTGCTCCGTTAGTAAATGTTGTTAACATTCACGAGTCTTTTTTTCCTCTGAAATTATTTTCAAAAACTCACCCTGTTTACATTATAAACAGTACCTTAATGAAACTTAAGCCTACACAGTCTGTTGTTTCTCTTAATTGGCATTACATTACAAACTAAAGCAATTCATAAAACAGCATCAATCAAGCGGACACTCAACAAGATTGAATAGCTTTGCGCGTTTTAACATCGCTGAAAGCGCTGGATTGTTTTAAAATAAAACAGACAAAGTACCACAGAGCATAGAGACGTTTCAGCGGAAACTACTAGAGATGGCATTGAAAGTTTTTTTTTTTTTTTAAACCAAATTCATTTATTTATTTATTTATTAAAACTTTATGCACTAGTAAAAACACTGTCCAAAGGCGGATTTAATGCCTTAGGCATTTTCTACCAGTCGACCTTTGGGTGGTGCAGAGACAACATGGCAGAAAAAAAAGGTTGGATAAACAGATAAGTAACACGCCTTTGTAGTTATTTAATATACCGACAGTCCACCTTAATGGCACGAAGTCACTATAGCGTTACTTAATTGTGACGACAGACGTATGTAGTATTCTATTTATCATAGATTTTAAATCGCTCACAACTTCCCAATTTTTATACAGTAATTATTTACTATATCTTATCTTTTCTTGAGAACTTCAGAAATATAATAAGATCAATACAATCATGCACAGACGCCAGCACATCAAGCTACCCGAAATTGTAAAATATTTCCAATCAACCTTGAACCTAATGCGGTAAAGTTGAAAATCTTTTAAATCAATTTGACAGATTGATGTAACTTGATGTGCTGGCGTCTGTACAATATTGTGGCAATGGCAAATATTTGCAATAGCTTTTCTAGTGTCGTGGCGTTCCGTGCTCTGTTCCAAGTACAAACTCCTCAGAAAACACGATTTACTAGCTCGCTTAATTAAACTCAAGCGATTACTTGCCTTTTAATACTAAAATTCGCAATTTTATTTGTGTTTCAGACAAGACCTTAAGTTTTAAGTTAATTCTAAGTGCGGTTAAGTTAATTATGTTTTTTTTAATGAATATATTAGACTAGATTCTTATTTGAATTTTTCTTGAGATTTTCTAGAGAAAGTGTGACTGGCTGGCGTTGAGGTTAAGGACTCCAAGTACCTTACAGGTAACGAACCTGTAACATACGTGATTTGACCAGCCTTTTCTGGAATCAGTTGCCTGTGTTATTTTACAACCCAGTTACTGGGTAAAGACTCCCGCAGACTGGTGTGACACGAGAATGCGACAACGCTTTGTCACAGAAATCTGATGAGCAATTTTAGCGCAATTTCTATGGAAATAGGTGTCTTGATCTGTATTTATTAATTAATTATGTATTTGAACTTCATGCACAAAGGTACAATGGCCCTATGTAATGGAACACAGGCCAATCTCGACCAGTATAGCCCAACCTTTGATCAAACTAAACAACTGTTTTTATTTTGCCACGATCCCTAAATAATTTTTAAAAAGTTACTTTTTAATGTCGTATCTGTAGTTGTCCTACCGAAGCTATCTATTTATATCAATAAATATTGTGTATTAAAGATACGCCTACCTACTCCTTAAACGTGAATTTTTTTTTTAAATAAATACGAAGCGTCCAATAAATAACTTACCTTACGGAAAATAAATAATTATTACGTAATAAATAATAATAAGTAAGTAAAATAATTATTAATAATTATATAATAATAAGTTAGTAAAATAATGATAAAAAATTAGTTTTTACAATGTAACTAAATTAATTAAAATACCTAAATAATTTATAAAACAATCGTTATAATTCCTAAATTAAATTCTGAATTAATCTGTGCCCGACAGGGTCCATAATTGTGACTAATATAATTATTTCCTAACAACTTTATACATTATGGTACGCAATAAAGAATTGAGAATTGAGCTTATAAAATAAAGGCGAATTTAAAAGAAATAAGGCTACCATGTTTTTTTTTAATAAGTCAAATTGATTTCATAAATAAATTACAATTTAAGGCGATAGCTTATAAAAACAAAGTCTTCCTCTAACACAGGAGCCACGCCATTTAATTTGTCAGAGCAAAATACATACTTCCGTGACAAGCCAAAAATAAATGGAAGATGTGTGTCATCAAAATGTCCCACGCAGCATCCCTCTTTTAGGGAGTAATATTTTTTTTGTATCTTCTTAAGATGACCCTCCTTGTATAAAGACTTCGCAGGTTCGTATTATACGAAAATCTTACGCTTCAACGTTCAAAGGGGCTGCCTTGTAAGGGATGTTTTTTTCTAATTTCTTAAATTGATACGACGTATAGCCGTGTGTTCAAGACTGATTTTACGGGTTTTTTAAGAAGAAGATTAATTTCGGATTGCCTCGTTAGTCTAGTGGCTGCAAGCGCTTATTTTCAGAAAAAGGTCGTGGATTTGATTCCCGACTCGAGTGAAGTGTTATGGGGTTTTTTCAAATGGGTCCGTAGTCTATATTTGTGCCCGGTGGATGGCAACAGGCTGATTAAACGGCGCCGTTCAATGAAACGGCTAGGCCGCTGATTATGCCAGTTAATTCCGACTTATATTTATTTCTCTTTTATATACCTAAATATTTATATTGGTTTGAATTTTAATTGTATTTTTTTAATTTAATGTTTTAAATGTACCATCATAATGATCAAATGGATTGAAATAAATGATTATTATTATTAATTATTATTATACACATGCCTTCACCGTTTGTCGCTATATCTATTAGAGAATAATGTGTCTAAATCAATTGTGCTGCTAATAAATAATAATCGAGAAACAGACGGAGGCAGAAAAATACTTATTTTATAGATACTATTTGTGTTGTAAAGAATTATCACTAAGCGTAATGTGTGTGTTCATTTCGGACAAACCAAAGTAACAGAAAAAACAACAAATTGGAATATAAATTAACTTAGGACTTACAATTTTATCAAACTACTTTTCTCTATATTAAACTATTTGGACCCTTTTTCCGAGAACTGGCCTCTATTCAAGTGTTATTTTTCGAACGACCTATTTTAACTTTAGTTTCCGAAATAAAGGGAAAAATGGGATGTGGCACACGAACAGACAGACACACGAGTTATCCTTTGAGGGTTTCGTTTTTACAAACGGACTTCAGAAGCCTAAAACCCTAGGTCTCCGACGAAATAAAACTTTCTTTCTTGTTATAAATAATAATAAAAAACTACTTACATTTAAACTTTGCTTCATTTAGTTATTAGTGCGTAACATTCCCTCGAAATCACCCTTTAAACATTGCCATAAAACTGTTGGAAAAGTATATTTTATGGGAACACTTCCACAGTCGTTTCTTCAACTTTAAATGTCCAACTTTAAGTCATAAACTATATGCTGGAGACACGAAATGGGAATATTTCGATAACTTGGAGTTACGACAGGGAGTACCCATGTAACCATAGCTCATTTATTTTTCAGATTTTACAGTCTTTTAATCATAATAATATAATAATAATAATAAAAACGTTTATTCTACAAATAACATTCTTTTGTTAGACATTTAGGTTGACGGGTAGCTTAGCAGAAAGTTGTCATTTGTGGGAGATCTGGAGTCTTAACTAAGCCTGTATTTTAGGGCTCCAGGCCCCCCATTACATCATCAGTTATTGTCAACGTGAAAAAAAATGAGAATTGGTTATGGTGTGTGTATGTATGTGTGTGTTTATAATACATGTTATATACATTTATTACACAATAAATAAAAACGAAATAAAAAATGTTTATTATTGTTTCGTTTCCATGTTGTCCCTGTCAGTCAGTCGGGCATCATGCCATAGACAACTGCTGAACTGTGTTCTGTTTTGTCTGTGGTGTGACCAGAGACACGTTTTAATTAATGTCCGGTCCTGACACGGGCTGACAGTGATGTGGTTTTTTAGTTTTTATTTATTTTTGTTAAAATTATTGTAGTTGATAAGTTTTTTATTTTTTTGTGTTTCTGTGTATTTTTTCCGGCAGAATAAACTGATTTTCTTTCTTTCTGTTTTCTTTTTTCTTATATATTTTTATGACTATAATCATACCTACAAATACATGCACGATTGATATCTGAATTCTATGGAAGATTTGTTTGTAACTTCTAAACGAACGTTTTCTAGGAGTTCACCAAATTCGACAGCTTCTGATTTTGATATAAAAAAAAAATTAAAGTCATTTATTCAAATTAGGCTGAGTGCCAGCACTTTTTGAACGTCAAAGTTCTACATAACGACAGTCCCCCAAAACGCCCGCCCGTCACCACTTCCTAGTGTTGTAGCTGGGAAGAAGAAGTGGCGCAACAAACTCCCCAGCAAAACAAACTCCCCAGCACTGACAGCACTGAAAAAATTATCTGAATTACCTGTTGTGGTTAATTTTGAACATTAAAAGCAAAATATTCGTTACTCTGTTAATTATATTTATTGATCTTCATTAAGTTAATCTTACAGTGTATGCAATGTTAACGATTTACGACTAAATAGATATACTTACTGCTAATAAAGCAATATTCTGCTAAAAGATGAAAAAATGATAAAGGGCAAAAAATAAAACAAAAAGCTATCGCATTTTATACAGCAAAAGGTGAATAATTGGCATATTATATTATTTTCCACACAAAATTTAAAACATGTGTAGACGATTATAATCGCACCGCGTAATCATGGAAAAATATCTAAAAAAAAATTGTTGAATATAAAACATTTCGTTACATTTAATAAGTTCTATGGATGGATGGAGGATTTGGTCCCCCATTGTAGGTAATTTAAATGTGTTGTCTGGTAGAAAATTCTCAGTAAATATTAACGCAGGTCGCGAAATTTACTATTTATTTTATCATACAAACCATCAGCTCGTTTACTGAACCTTAGTAAAAATATACACTTTTGAAGTGAAAACTTCTTTGGGCGCGTTGAGCGTTTTTTGGGTGAACAAAAATCATGGAACTCCGATGACGCGAGTTCACCGAACGCTTTCCATGAGCTATATGTATACTGTGTATATATGTGTACTTTTTGGGTGAACAAAAGTCATGGAACTCGCGTCATCGTCACCGAACGCTTTCCAAATTCAAAAATAATAATCTAATAGCTCGACGATACAATTCACAAGATACTTAGTTTTCACTTCTATCGGCAGTCCTCAAAGACAGCCCCGCATGTTTTTATGTAATTAACAGTCCCATTATGTAATTTTTTACAAGAAAAAACATTTTGAACAACAAGCCATTGCAAGCTTCAGCGCTAAAGTTCAATATTTGACATCAATACACCGACCATCACAGCACTGAACAAACTTCCAAGAAATCTTTTTCCACATTTGAAAATTACTCCAATCATTGGCTCAATCATCCGTCAAACGATCCACAAACAATATTGTTGACCAGCTTTGACTATTCGTATTTTTTCTGAGAACTAAGCCTAATTATTATCGAAATCGATGGAAAAATTCGCAGAACCACTGAAAATAATATATGAACTGAATTCGTTGAACATGTGAGTTACGTCGTGTTATGGAGACTAGTTACTAAGACTTGAAAGAAAGAAAACTCGTTTGTTTAGCACACACAGGTACACACAATGTTGGTACAAATAAAAGGGAACTTAATTTTAAGCAATAAATAAACACAGCAACATATACTCAGCCGTGGGTTACTTTGGTGACAATGCGCAAATTTTACGTATCGAAAGGCCATTAAAATAATAGACACACTTTTTTGAATGTCACCATGTTTCGAACAAAAAATAAAAATTTAAGCAATTATAATTAATCATTTTTTTCGATACTCAACAACGACATAAGGAGATGCCAATTCTTAAAAAAGAAAAAGCAAAAGTTTACATATTATTATTATTTTATTTTCGTGAAATATGTTTCAGTAGCTTCCACCCGCGGCTCCGCCCGCGTTAATGTCGAAAATTCCCCCAAGGGAACATACTCCCGGGATGACAAGTAATAATCTACCTCTGTTCCAAATTTCATCAAGCTCCGTTCAGGCGTTCTGACGTGAAAGAGTAACAAACATCCATACATACAAACTTTCGCGTTTATAATATTAGTAAGGATTAACGATATTTATATATACGATACGAAAAATGCACTGTCTCCGGACAGTTTTTACATCCATACAATCCCCGTGAAAAAAAGTAACCCGCTATATAACACTTAATTAGTATGAGTGGATGCATTGCATCATTGCTCATTACCAAACTACACTTTTTTTAATATAACTTTTAATAACCTTCCCCGGCGTCGCACGGGTAGCAGGGTAGTTATATGCTCCTAATTGGCATATTTTTTTCCAACATCAGTCACAATAATCGTCATATTCTAGAGTTACTCTCTTACACAAAACTATAATGAATGATGCACCTTCCTCATGAATCACTCCGTCGCTGGGTGAAAACCGCATGAAAATCCGATATTTTTTGAGTTTATCGCGTTCAGACAGACATACACGGCAGGGTAATTTGTTTTAAAATATGCAGTGATAGTGACAATTGTTTTGACATTTTACTACATGTTTTTTTTATTTGAGGTGGGTTTGCTCTTGACTCTAGTCTAAGTCATATATGACAGAGACAATGTCGACGATAGAGCGAGCTTAGCCTGAAGAAGCCTGCTCACTCTAATTTTGAAGGGATTAGGATTGTATGCGTTCGGAAACACAGACGCAGGCAAAGAGTTCCACTCCTTTGCTGTGCGCATTATAAAAGACGTTTGATTGATTGGTTTTAAAATGCTGATAATCTAAACTCATGTTTTACAGACGTAAGTAAAATAGCGTTTTACTTACGACTGCGTTTAAATTCGCCGAAGCCGAACCACTGAATTATTAACTGATTTCGTTCAACCAGTGAGTTACGTCGTGATAAGGTCGAAAACTTGGAAAAGATAGAACTTGGGATGCTAAAAGTTAGGATGCCAAAACTTCTGGATAAACCTAAGTTACTTCGTCGGATTTCAGTGAACGACGTGTTTTGTCATGTCCTAGTATTATGGCAGAAAGTTGTTTTTATGTTAGAGCATGGATATCTTAATACTAGAGAGAAAACAATGATGCAAAAAGACTTACATCGCTTTCTTAAAAATATGATTCCCTGTTAACAAAATGGCAAGTTTTTTCTTTATTAAATTTATTGTGAAATCGACGTGTCAAGAAAAAAACTTGCAAAGTAGGGAATCTTTTTTTGAAGAAAACGATTTTTCTAGTGTTTCATCAGTTTTATACGGTCAGGGAAGATTCATGCTCTGTGTTCACTGGTATTCTCAAAAGACACATGTTAGAGTCATGGACTATTCTGCAGTTCTGAAATGCTTGGCCTATTATTGATCTCGCTACTTTTATAGACCGAATTCTTGGGGATAGGAACTTGACCTTTTTCACTTATTATTTATTTAGCTTTAATAACTCTCTGCACTTACAGTACGAACCAACACGTACAGACACTCGACTGCATAGACTGGGGATTGCATGGACGTGTACTTCTTTGTTTATGGGGATTATTAGTTCTTTACATAAATAACACACGTGCGAGACGTGAGGTCGATCTTCAAGGTAAACCAGCGCTTGCCGCGGTGGGTCCATGGACATACCATGGATACCTCCCTGCATTGGAAAGCACGTTATGGTGTTAGTCCCGGCTGTCATCTGTTTATCTTTGACAGCTGTTGCAGGTCAGAAGCCGTCCAATCTGAGGGCCTAGCATGAATGTTTTTGACGTATAGTAACGTAACATACAATTTTACGATTATAAAATTATAAAACTCGTTTCGCACGTAAAATTTATTTGAATTGGATACTACAATAATATTTTTGTATGATACATTTGGGGTTGCAGTTTTAATATTCAAAATTCACCTACGTTAACGATACTATAACGTTACGTCAAAACATTCGTGCTTGGTCCTTTGAAGGCCACTGCTACTCTTTTTAACCGACTTAAAAAAAGGAGGAGTTTCTTAATTTGGTTGTATTTTTCATGTTTTTTACCTCATAGCTCCATCATTTATGAACCGATTTGAAATAATTTTTTTCATACGTTACTAAAGTTAATGGGTTTTCGAGGTAAGATGGGCAGTCGCTTCATGTAAACTACTGGTACTCATCTACACCTGGTTAGGAAGCAGACCTGCAGCCCTACTATGACGTGCTAATGCCATCCAATTCTGATGATGTAAACGGGATAGTGCTATTCGCTATGTATAGCTCCGTCTCCCTCTTAGAGCGGAATAATTATTATCGTTTTAAGACGTCATAGTAGGGTCTCTGAACGTGTTTGGAAATAGACTTGGCAATTATTATTTTGTTTATTAAACGAAAGTCAGCACCCAGAATGATTACGCTCCTAGTGAATACATTTCATGCGTCGATTTACTGTTTAATTTTTTGTGAATAAACGTGTTAAAATATCTTGTTTGATGCCACAATTGTTGTTAGCAACTTACATTCAGAAAGAAAGAAAATAGAGGAAAACCCAAATACATTATTAAAGCAGGACTTAGAATGTTCAATTTGCTAGCCGACCTTGATTCGACCCCTACAGACACGAGTCATTTAAAATTCTAGTGTTTTCGCAGCAATTCTAAAATGTACGAGTTGTTCCAACGCGGAACATGGACGCCATTTTTTAGTTCCTTTGTTTATAGAAGGGAGATAAGATGTGGAATTGGTTTTTGTAGCGTCTATAAATTTTAAGGATGGTGGTAGTTGAGATGTTAGCAGATAAAAGACTACGAAAAGTCTGATTGAGTGCTTTTTTTTATTTAAACATGAGTTTGCTTTTGACTTTAGTCTATGTCATAGATGACAGAGACAAAATCGACGCCGTCACTTCGTCTGTCTTAGTTTATAAGTTAATAAAGTAAGATTAATTATGTATTAGTTTATTTTTTGTATGTTTAAATTGTGTATTTTATCTAAGGGCCTTAGTTGCCTGATAATAAAGAATTATTATTATTATAAAAATCGACGATGGAGCGAGCTTACCCAGTAGAAGCCTGTTCACTCTTATTTTGAAGAGATTAGGGTTGTATGAGTTACTATACTCTATGGTTGTATGCGTCCGGAAACACAAATGCAGGCAGAGAGTTCCACTGCTTTGCTGTGCGCATTATAAAAGACGTTTGGAAACGTTTAGTGTGAATTGGTGGAATAGCAACAAGGTAGGGATGGTAACTTGCAGTGCGTTAGATGTCCGATGGTAGAAGGGGGCCGGAGGGATGAGGTCGTGAATTATGGTCGAGATGGTTCTGATTTTTTCATAGTCAGTAAGTTTTAAACTGAAGACTAAGTAAACGGCTGATTGACAAACTATTTGCACAAATACTGTTACTATCAAACTGCCATTTTTATTCCTTTGGTTAATGTTATCTGTCTGTAAAAACAATTTTGAAAATAACCTGCCGATCAATTTTGTAAAAAAATCTTGGTGATATTAGATGGAAGTGAGCTGATTATCTAATAGAAATCACTTCTCTTTACTCTACTTGAAATTTTATCCTTAGATTCCACAATGAGATTTTCGCACTCGATTTTTGAAGTGAAAACTTCTTTAGGCACGTTGAGCACTTTTTGGGAGAACAAAAATCATGGAACTCGTGTCATCGTCACCGAACACTTTCCATGAGCTATATGTATACTGTGTAGGTATATATGTGTACTTTTTGGGACGCGTCATTGTCACCGAACGCTCTAGCTTTCGCTTAGTTTTAACTTCTATCAACAGTACCCAAAGACTGCCTCACATGTTTTTTTTGTCAATTCAACAGTATATAGCCTGTTTATAGTTGTCGAATCGACAAATTTTATGAATCCTTTATCACGGTTTTTTCCGTTACCGTAGGAATTTCGGGAAACCCTCTCTTAGTGCTCCCCTACACTCTCCAAGGAAACCTACATGACAAATTTTAGCTTTCTACGTTCAAATCAATCAATAGTTTCGGTTGTGCGTTGTCTGTCTGTTACTCAGTCACTGATTCACCCAGTACTGGAAGAGTTGTATATAAATATTGATTTTTATTTTTTCCGATATTCTAGGGTTCGATATAAATTTACTTTTACGTCAACACATTCGACTACGTATTAAGATAAAACTCGGATTTTATTTTTTCCGATATCCTAGGGTTTGATACAAATTGACGTACGTCAACACGTTCGACTTCATATTTAAAAACTCGCACTAAGATTTCCATGAAAATCTTAAAAGAATAGAAGTTAATTTTCTAAAATATACAATCCAACCATACTGTTATTCACTTTCTCAGCCAAAACACACTAATTTCACAACTAAATAGTATACCTCAAATCGCTCGACTTCAAACATCAAAGCCGCGGGTGTATTTGCCAAAACAATGTCGGTCTTCAAGTCAAATGGAAACAAAACCGACTTCAAGCGGCGGGTCGTCGCCCCGGGTGGCGCGGGAATTTCGAGGAATACCCAGAAACACCTAGCGTTTTGGTGCAAGTTATTAGTTTGGGGCAATTTTGGGAAACCAATTTATTTGCACTCCCTTTTGTAACGAAATTCCTTTCGCTATTTAGAAGAAAACCTTTTTATAGTATCCTACTAATATTATAAACGCGAAAGTTTGTAAGTTTGTAAGTATGGATGGATGGATGGATGTTTGTTACTCTTTCACGCAAAAACTACTGAATGGATTTTGATGAAATTTGGTACAGTGGTAGATTATAGTCTGAAATAACACATAGGATACTTTTTATCCCGGGAATATGTTCCCTTGGGATAACTTTTGCATTTACGCGGGCGGAGCCGTGTATATCATATTTACCCATTGTATTTCTCAAATTATATTTGGTTCGTGTTCAAAACGACACAAAAAAAGAAAGAAAAATATATAAAACCAGCCAAGTGCGAGTCGGACTCTCACACGAAGGTTTCCGTACCAAAAACCGAAAAAAAAATACGTTTCTTGTATGGGGCTCCCAAACAAGAAACGTGGTTTTATTGGTCCCTTTTATTTTTAATAATTATTTAATTTTTATTATTTGTTGTTATAGCAATAGAAATACACACTGAAAATTTCAACTGTATACCTATTACGGTTCTTGAGATTCAGCCCGCTGACAGACAGACGGACGGACAGCGGAGGCTTAGTAAAAAAAGCCACAAAATCGCTTCCCGTTTATCCCTTGCACGACCGCTTACACACCCACACGGAGCGCCTCATCAAATCCGAGCAATTTACTTAACTATACGAATAGTCGTAAACACACGATAGAAATGTGCAAATCATTGTTTTTCCCCAATTTTCTCTGAAACACTATTTCATTATGGAAGTGTTGTTTTTCCACTTAGCTCGTTGATAGGTATTGAGTGAAAACATACTGATTTAGTAGGCAATGAGTTTGCTAGAAGAGTTATTGAATCACACTGTATATATTCATTTATTTATTAAATAAGGAACACCAACGACATATTTACAATTTTAACAAAAAACAGGAAATTATAAGTATTAAATTCTGTGCAAATACATTACTTATAGGTATGCACAACTTTCTCTATGAAAGATTAATAATTAATTAATTTTAAACAACGCATTACAAAATAAAATAAATAACACTTTATACAATTGTTAAAAAAAATGTCGTTTATCAATAAAAGATGTCAAATATAGGTATGTCACATAGCGAATAAGTTAAATTAATTACAATAAAATAATTTAAACAATTTGAAAAGAACAGTTATATTTAAATTAAATTAAAAACAAAACAAAAATAAATCAAGTACAATAGAATAATATCACACTAATATTATAAAGGCGCAAGTTTGTGAGTGTGTGTGTGTGTATGTTTGTTACTTCTTCACGCGCAAACGGCTGGACTGATTTAGATGAGATTTAGATGAAATTGGTATAGAGATTGTTTGATTTTCGGGAAAGGACATAGGATTTATGATGATGAAACTAATTTATATATTATTTTTTTTGCACTAGGTTTACTATTTTCTATGAGAAAGAAAAAAACAATGTTTATTTGCGACAAGAATCACGAAACCATAAAAAAGAAACATTATTAACTGCAAGTTAGGAAGATATGCGTCACGTTCGTGCAATACGGCTTATGCTTTGTTACTCATCGCTGCTGGGACTCATGTGCGAGCTAGAGCTACCGCACTGGTTTTCATACTGTCCAAATCATACCACATAATCGAACGTTCTTCAAGATGCAAACTTGCCAAGATCGGTTGGTGGATGGGTGACCATCTATGACATACCAAGATCCCCTCGTGCTACAGAAAGCACGTTAAACTGTCAGTCCTGGATGCCATTTGAAGATCTATGTCGGTCGTCACGTTCGAAAATCTGACACCTAGACACCAAGAGATATTGACGTGACATCGTCTAATAAATCGATGAACGCCGGCTGCACGCACGAAAAAGGATGACTCATTGTAACGTTACGCTCATTGTAACATTACGCTCATTGTAACGTTACGATAATTTACTATCGTCCGACATATTTTTTTTTATTACCCAGCAGTATCTAGATAGACCGCAGCCATGGCTGAAAAAGGCTCGGTAGACTGACAGTCTTTCTTTGTCATAATTTAGTTAATTTCCCACCATATTGCATTTTTTTACCCGACTGCCTCGGAGACGGAGTGTAATGTTTTATACTTAGCTACTGTAGCATCAAGCTGCCCAAATACACAACTAAAACATAAATCGAAAATAAATCGTACCTATTACCCTTACAATTTAACTTGCATCAAGAACTAAAAAAGAACAGCAACTTATTCCAATTTGAATACAAAACCTCTTTTCCATGATACTCTAGAAAATACAGCGAGATTTGAATTTGTAGAAAACCTGCACAAAAGGTGTTTCCACTCTCAGGTTCACATATGAAAAATATTCAAAGTCATTGAGGTGGGTAAGAAAACACAATGGGTTTTACGTGTCTTTTATATTTGTAAGCGCGGCACAAGAAATGACTTTTAACGTAAGAATCCTAAAGAATATAGTAAAGACCTATTTTTCGTGAAAAGAAACGGAATTGAGATTCTGTTTTCAAATAATTGAATGGCTTAAAGAATGGATTACTAATTTGTAACTGGACACACGCATTTTGAAGATTAAACAAATAGTAAGAGGCGACTTAGAGACTCACCAAAGAATGGGCAGCAGCATTCTCTGTACATTGCAACCCGCGTGTCAAGCGTGGCGATTATAGCAAACGTCCCCCCCCCCCCTTTGGGGAGGCCTATGCCCGACAGTGGACGTCTTTCGGCTGATATAATGATGATGACACGCATTTTTGCATATGTTTATTTTCATTTACTGGCTGCCGCCCGCGGCTCCGCCCGCGTGAATGTCGAAAATTATCCCAAGGGAACATACTCCCGGGATAAAATCATCTATCCTATGTCCTTACCCGGGACTCAAACAATCTATATACCGAATTTCATCTGAATCGAAGAAGTAACAAAAATACACACACAAACTTTCGCCTTTATAATATTAGTGTGATTAGCCAATGTCTCACTTCAGGTCAAAGACCTCTATTCTCTCCTTTTCCGGCTTTTTCTGTCCTAACCTTTGAAAATGAGTCTAGTTCAACCCGCCATCTCCCTTTGGGTCTTCTAAAGGTCTATGATTTTCTTCTAGAACATCACTTCTCAGCGCTTCCACTCACATCTGTCTTCTAAATACCTTTTATTAGTCGCCTTTCATCATTTCCGCAACATGAACAAACAATTAAAGTAAAATCTTTCACTAATATTTGATTTAAAATAGGTATACATGCATAATGCTGATTGAGTCCTCATTTAGTCTAAATCTAAGGTAATATTATAAAGAAAAAGCCGGACAAGTCCGAGTTAGACTCGCGCACCGAGGGTTCCGATCGAGTCTTGATTTTTTTCGAGGTCATTTCTTCAACTTTTTTTTTGTTTATTATAAAATAACAAATTCCTTATTTTCGGACTTTTTCCTGTACTTATACTGTAAGATCTATCTTCTTGGGAAATTTCAGGACTGGGTCAACGGGAAGTACCCTATAGGTATTGAAATAATGCAGGTTAAAGTTCAGATAAACGGTGTAAACTCAATAGGGTCGGAACCGACAATGGGCGTTCCTCAGGGTTCAATATTGGGTCCATTCCTTTTTTTAGTTTACATAAATGATTTGCCCCAATTACTTAAAAATCAACTAAAGATGGTGTTATTTGCGGATGACACATCATTAATATTTAAAATAGACCGACGTTCACAAAATCTTGACGACGTCAATAGCTCTATTCATCAGGTCCAAAATTGGTTTACGGCAAACAACTTGGTTTTAAATAAAAAAAAACTAAATGTATTAGATTTTCTTTACCAAATGTTAAAAGTAGCGAATGTGACATCATATTGAATGGAGAAAAACTGGAGTTCATTAATCAGACGGTTTTCCTAGGTATCACATTGGACGAGAAATTACAATGGGGGCCTCATATAACATCTCTTGCGGGTCGTCTAAGCTCAGCCGCGTATGCTGTTAGAAAGATAAGACAGTTAACAGACGTAGAAACCGCACGTTTGGTCTACTTTAGTTACTTTCACAGCATTATGTCGTACGGTATTTTGCTGTGGGGTCGGGCTGCTGACATTGAATCCATATTTATTTTACAAAAGAGAGCTGTCAGAGCCGTTTATAATCTGCGTCGCCGTGATTCTCTTAGGGAACTTTTTAAAAAGATTAATATTATGACAGTCCCTTGCCAATTCATTTATGAAAATATTATGTATGTGCGGAAAAATCGACATCTTTTTAGTAAAATTAGTGATAGACATAATTTTAATACTAGAAATAAAGACAAATTAGATCAACCATTTTTTAGATTAGCTAAAGTCCACACTTCTTTCATGGGGTATTGTGTTAAATGTTACAACAAAATACCTTCTGACATATTAGAACTAAATGAAAGAAAATTTAAAACTCATGTTAAAAGTACACTTTGTGAACAAGCATATTACAAATTAGAAGATTACATTCAGGATAAGAATGCTTGGAAACATGCTGGTCCTGCTCCATAGGACAATCAAGGGTGAAGGTCAAACTGGTTGATTAATGTATTAACTTTATAGATATACTGTTTCTTTTTTTGTGTTTTTATTTTTCTGTTGACTCACACACTGTTGTTTAATTAATGGTTCCAATGTTTGTAAATATGTGAGTACAATTTACCTAAATTTCTTTAGGAAATTAATAAGTTTACCTCTGCTGGTGATACTTTGTTCTTTAAGTAGCATACTCTGGGTGCATCGTCCTCACATAATATTAAATTAATTTTTGTATACCAAATTTTGTAAAATCATTATTTGAAAAGAGTAACTATGGAGTTTCTTGTCCGTTCTTCTCCATAAGAATCTACCTTTCCGAATGGACAGTAGAGTCACTTTATTAATGTAACATTATTATTTTACTGAACTGTAAACGATGACGTTCAAAAGTGCCGTTTAATGGCCTAATTGAAATAAACGTTTTGACTTTGACTTTGACTTTTGCGCCATAAACGGAACTTAAACGGCCTTATCTTTAACGATGTTTGGCGTTGACTTAGAAGTTTGGATTTTTCACTGCTCCAAGAGGTAGCTGTTCTGAATACGTGAAGTTACTTTCAGCTTGATTCCTCTACGCGTTCCTGAGAAAAAAGGTCTTGACAGACAGACAGACGGACAAAAAAGTCCTATAAGGGTTCCGTTTCGGCCGACTAAAGTACGGAACCCTAAAAATATTTTTTGCTTGTTAGAATTTTGCTCAAAAACTCTCTCGCCATTAGAAAGCCACATCTAACAATTTTCGCATAATTAACCCCTGACGGGGTGTACGGGGGGATCCTGAGACCACAGAATCAGCAGTAGAAATAACTGGGTAATTAATGAAAATCGTATTGCGTAATTTTCCAAACCTTACCTTTAAAAAGGGTTGAAGTTTGTGGAGTACATACTAAATCCGCGCGGACGACGTCGCGAGAGAAGTGCTAGTAAATGATGTAGCGGTGGAAATTGTCCTTTAAAAGCTACATTCAAAGTAACGACTTTCAAATCTCACGTATGCTAATGACAGCTGCCCCGCTCAAAGTTTATCTGTATGACGACCACATTCTACAACTCAATTAAACATAGACAAGTGCAAATGGTGACTTGTTGAAACATATAATTCCACTAGCATTTGTCCGTGACTTTGGTTTCGTTTTAAAGAAATTTATTTCTCAAAAATAACATACATAGTTCATTTAAATATGAGAAACTTAATAAAATATCTTAATTAATATTATTTTTTAAGTATTTTGTTTGTTGTTGTTTGTGTGTGTGTGAATGTATGGACTATGTTGTCTGAAATAAATAAATAATAATAAAAAATAAAAAAACATTGTCATTCAATCTATCGAGTACATACAGTAATTAATGATGCGCATATCCCGGCTTCTCTCGTTCCCGTAGAAATTTCCAGAAATCCTCTCTTAGTTCTTCCCTACACTCTCAAAGGAACCTACATGCCAAATTTCGGCTTTCTACGACCAGTGGTTTCGGCTGTGCGTTGTCTGTCAGTCAGTATCGGAAGAATTATATATATTAGGATTTCCTTTTCAGTATGTAAACTTGAATACGTTCATACAATAAAATTCTGTCACTTTAGTGTATTGCTTTTAACTAGAAATGTTGACAATACATTTTCATCTTCATCATCTTCTTGTCCTTCCTGTCCCCATGTAACTTGGTTTGTTTTCTTCTTCAATTCAATCTCTACCCCTTTTACTTAAAATATATAATCTTCTGTTTCACCACCCTTGGCTGCCTGGGATAGAATGCCTAACCGCCTTTGTATCTTTGTATTGCATTAAGTTTTAATAAATCAATAAACAAATTATACATTAAAATATCCTTCACAAATGGCGATACAAAGTAGCTAAGTATATTTGTGGCTCTGTCGCACACGAACCAACATTATGCTAGACGATTTTTTCCAATTTGTAATACTGTTTTACGCGACTGCCCCAAAAGGACAGTGTGTCTGTATATTTATTGTATTTTTTTATTTATGTGTGTGTGTGTATTTAAATTCTTTTCAAGCAGCCAAATGCAGTTGGTAGCATCAGATTTGTTATTGAACTAAAATAAATTCAAAGTGGTCAGGTTTTTGATCCGTCCCTCTCCATATATGAATCTTCCTTTGCGAATGGACAGTAGAGTCACTTAATTATTTTTACATTATTTTTTTAACTGTAAATGATGACGTTCAAAACTGCCGTTTAATAGCCTAACTGAAATAAACGTTTTTACTTTGACTTTTATACAAGTTTTTTTTTTTTATATTTTCTTTTTAGTTTATATTTTCTCCAAAATGTTATTCATTCTTTGGTTGCGCCATCAATTAACGTTTCCAGGTAGACTCTATACCTTATTTTGACACCTGCAGTCACCTACTATGAGGATGAATCACGCCAGTTCAGTAATCTTAACGTATCTAGCTAACGGCCTCACTTACATATCTCTATAAATAGTTAACAGTTCCAGACAGGACTTACGTCATGTCGTTTGATCATATTCTTGGAACTGCCTGATGGATGGGCTAGTAATAAATTGTCGACCGCCTTTGTTTTCCTTCCTTAAAAATAAAATATTCAGGGACCTACTCATCATCATCTGCGTAGCCTTTTCCCAACTATATTGCGGTCGGCTTGCAGACAAACCGGATTCAGCTGAATACCAGTATTTCACGTGGAGCGGCTGCCTACCAGACCTTCACAACCCATTAACTGACTAACACGGTACTCCTTGGCAAGACCGGTATCAGATTTTCTGGCTTCTAGCTATCCGTAACGACTGCCAAAGATCTACAAATGGCCCATCAACTTAACGTGCTTTTCGAGGCACGGAGGAGTTTCGGTATGTTAAGATGGTCACCCATCCACAGACCAACCTCGGCAAGCATTGCTTAACCTTGAAGATCGAGCCGTGTATCTGTTATTATTTAGCCACGAGCTCCTTCTTTATAGGACCTACTATTGGACGGCGAGCGTTGGGTGGCTCGCTGTCCCATCACAACCAGGCCCGGGTCGATGGCGCATTGTGTTCTACGCGCGCCTCAAAGAGATGACAGCATAGGAGACGGGGTCCGCTAGGGCTAGAGCCTATCAGGGTTGCGGAATATGTTCGAAAGAGTCACCGCAGCCCTGGAACGCACAGGGCTTTAGAAGCAACACGGATGGGTTTTAGTCAGTAAGAGTCTGTCACACCCTTCCGCTCCACCCAGAGCGAAAGAAGAAACTGATGAATGCCCCATCCTTAAAAAAAAAAACAACATCAAAAGTCGTTGAAGAACTACAAAACGATTCCAAAGCGATTGCTACTTGTCAGGCACTCTGCAGTAGCATTCGACAGCAATTTAATCGACAACAGACTCAAGTAGGCCTCTGTGAACACAACCTAGTAAAATGGAGGATCAATAGACCCCTGACAACTCAATTCATGTCTCAATTCGTGAGATATTTGCAAATTAGACCGGCAGGTGCAAGTCCGGTGCTTAACCTTACCTAGGATTTTCCAAAATGGCCAAATACCTTCACTTTTGAGGACCTTTTAAAAATAGGTAAATTTTCCAACCACTCGAAAAGACAAAGAGAATATTTGCTATAGTCAATAGTCAAAGCATTTATTTCAAATAAACCATTATCAGGTACTTTTGAATTGTCAAAGTCAGTCCGTCAAAAACATGAAGCTATTTGCACGTTCGCAAGCGTAGATCTCTATGGAGAAGAACGTGCAAGAAACTCCACGGACACTCTTTTAAATCATTTTATGTTTACAAAAATCCTGGTTACATAAACCTTGTTGCTTCTATATATGAGAACAATGTAAAGAAAGAAAAAAAACAATTTATAGTATGAAATATTAAAATGAGGCAGTGGCAACCAAGGGATGACCAGTCTCCACTGACGGCGCCCGTTCACGAACATGACGCGTGCATCAGCACCATTCAGCTCAACCATTTTGAAGGGAACTGAATGATCCGATACACGCGCCACCATCAGCGAGACATTGGAGTGAGCATGACACACCCTCAACTGCCCCTGCTATTTCATGTCAAACAAGGAAACTATCTATTAACATAATGGTCCAGGGTTCTCACATTTACAGAACTTGAAATAAAAATTGCTTCTAAATTATATAAAACTATGAATATCAATCTGAAAATACAGAAAAAGAAAAGTTTATTCCAAACATAATATAAGATTATGCGGAATAGTATTATTATTAGACATAAAAGAGGGTGAGCATCTCTTCCAAATATAAAACCTAACTAGTGGAACCAAGCGGCTGAGGCTGTGGAGCAGGACCGGCATTTAGCCAAGCATTTTTATCAAGGATATAATCTTCCAGTTTATAATATGCCTGTCTACATAGAGTGCGTTTTATGCATGTTTTAAATTTTTTCTCATTCAGTTCGAGAATCTCACGTGGTATTTTATTATAAAACTTAATACAATATCCCATAAAAGAAGTGTGTACTTTAGCCAATCTGAATCGGGGTTGATCTAATTTATTCCTATTTCTAGTATTAAAATTATGCCTATCACTAATCTTATTAAAAAGATGAATATTTTTCCGAACATACATAATGTTTTCGTATATGTATTGACAAGGTACCGTCATGATGTTAATATCCTTAAACAGTTCCCTTAGGGAATCGCGCCGACCAAGATGGTATATGGCTCTGATGGCTCTTTTCTGCAGAATAAATATAGACTCGATGTCTGCAGCTCGTCCCCATAATAAGATACCGTAAGACATTATACTATGAAAGTAACTAAAATAAACCAGCCTCGCGGTATCTATATCAGTAAATTGACGGATTTTTCTGACAGCATATGCTGCTGAACTTAGCCGTCCTGCAAGAGATGTTAAATGAGGACCCCATTGTAGCTTTGAGTCAAGCGTGATCCCTAGGAAAACCGTGTCTTCGACGAATTCAAGTTTCTCTTTGTCCAATACTATGTCGCAAGTATTACTTTTGACATTCGGTAAAGCAAATCTGATGCACTTAGTTTTTTTCCCATTTAATACTAAATTATTCGCAGTGAACCAATTTTGGACCTGCTGTAGCGCATTATTTACGTCGTCAAGACTTGTAGAACGTCTATCTATCTTAAAAATTAAGGACGTATCGTCAGCAAATAACACCATCTTTGGTTGGTTTTTTAAAAGATGGAGTAAATCATTAATATACACTAAAAAGAGGAAAGGACCCAATATTGAGCCTTGTGGTACCCCCATTTTGACTTTTAAACCCCTTGAATTAACACCGTTTATTTGAACTTGCTGCTGTCTGTCATTTAAGTACGACTTCACTAAACTGAGAGCAAGATTACCTAGTCCGTAATGTTTTAGTTTTAGGAGCAAGGTTTCGTGATTTACGCAATCAAATGCCTTGGAGAGGTCACAAAAGATTCCTATGGCATCTTGCGCCTCTTCCCACGCTGTATATATGTGTTTTAACATTGTGACACCAGCGTCAGTCGTACAACGACCTTTGGTAAACCCATACTGTTGATCGTGTAAGATTTTATTGATGTTAAAATGAATGAGCATTTGATTGAGCATCACTTTTTCAAATACCTTGCTGAAAACCGGCAATACGGATACAGGTCTATAATTATTGGCATCTTTACTGTCACCGGATTTAAAAAGTGGTATAACCTTACTATATTTCATTATATCCGGAAAGACTCCTTGGTCTACACATAAATTGAATATTAAAGCCAAGTATGGTGCTATGGTCTCAATTATGGACGTGCACACTTTGACAGACATTCCCCATAAGTCTTCGGTCAATTTGATTTTGATTTGCCGGAAAGCTTTTATAACCGTCATAGGGTTGATATGTTTGAATTGGAATTCAACCGTACAACCTGGAACGTTTGCTCTTAATAAATTAAATGATACCTCGGGTGAAGAATTTAAAGCTTCAGTAGTTCTTGATGGTATTTCGGTGAAAAAATTTACAAATTCTTGAGCTACTTCTAAATTAGAGCTTATGGCACCATGTGCAGTCTCCAGTAAAAAATCAGTGTTTCGTACTTTATTCCTACTAGTTTCATTATTGATAACTTTCCAAACTGTCTTAATTTTATTATCTGCCGATTTGATCTTATTGCTAATGTACAGGGCTTTAGCTACTTTGCAAGTATTTCTGAAAACTTTAGAATATTTGTTTACATACATACTAAAGGTTTCTGTGTTAATGAAAGGCTTAAGGCCATATAACTCATATAGTCTTTCCCTACTTATCCTAATACCTTTAGTCGCCCAGTCACTAAATATAAACTTAGGGGAAGTATTTTTAGACTTCTTTTCAAAAGTTGTATTGAATTCCTTTAGTACTACTGAAAAGAAATTATCATAAAACTTATTTGCGTCCTCAATATTATGGCCTAGAACATTCAACTTATTTTGTAAGGTAACATTGAATCTAGCTAGTTTGCCTGTTGTAATTGGCCTATATTGTATTTGAATTTTTTGCAAGGCTGCTTTAAACTTAAATGTTACCAATTGTCCGCTATGATCCGACGGAAGGTAATTAACTATGGCTTTATCTAAATAATCACAATCGCAGAATACATTATCGATACAGGTTGAAGAAGTTGGTGTTACCCTAGTAGGTTCAGTAAAAACATTAGACAAATTAAATGATTTAAAAAGGCTTAAAAATCTGCTGCTATTTAAATTATTTTCTAAAATATTAATATTAAAATCTCCGCAAATAATCGCGGATTTGTTACCTGCTGCAAGTTTCGCAAGGATATCTTCCATAGTTGACTCAAATAAAGTAAAGTTTTGAGGGTTTGGGGGTCTGTACACGCACACTATAACATGCTTATCCAGCTCAACACAGGACAGTTCAATACAATGTTCCACTGACAAGCTGACAATGTCATTACGTTGCTTAAATTTTAAGCATTTTTTCACTAAGATGAGGGAACCACCGCGCAACATAGATTTGCGGTTAAAGCAACTGCCTACACTATAATTTTCATAACTAATTTGCATCTGGTAATCTTTCAACCAATGTTCACTAAAACATACAATGTCAAACATTGTTTTCTCTAAAAACATTTCTATTTCTAATATTTTGGAAGAGATACCTTGAATATTTTGATGAAATAATTTCAATGTATGCTGCTGACCCCCTTTTTGATATGTATCTAACTGAGAGCAAGAAGATACCTTAATGTCTGTAGGTATAACTAATCTGTTATTGGTAACTTCTGTTGTCTTATAAACTAGTTTAAATTAATATCAGGAGTTTGCCCTAAGACTTCAACATCATCACTTGGCAGTGAGATGGAACTACATGTGGCCTCCACGTTAACAAATAATTTTTCCATAGTGATACATGGAACCTCCTTCGTACAATTTTTAAAAGAATTTATAGCTATAGTGCTACAGTTATTTTGGCTCACCACCTGATTCTTAGTAATATTACTAAACATTGTGGATTTAATTACACAAGACTTCGACATACTACTTATGTCTGAGTTAATATAATAAGCTAATAGCCTAGCTATTGTGTGTCTAAAACTAATTGGCAGATACACAGTATCCCTGGTCGATTTTAAATGATCCACAAAAATATTTGTGTCAAAAAACATAAACTTGTCACTATAATGACTTACTAGGAAGTGCATGTGTTTATTTAACCTATGAATATAATTATTTTGTCTAATTGACAATTGTTCAAAATATGGAAAAGCACACAATATTATTTTATTACAATTTAACTTTAGCATCTCAGTTATATAGTCTGTAATATCTGCTTGTTTTACTTTTAAACTATTAGCTACATCAAGAAAGGACTAAAATGCAACTACAGTGCAGTGCAGCAAATAAAATTTGGGAGATATTGTGATGTTTAAATTGAGATAAAGAACGAAAAACTGTTAAGGGAAATGTTTTTGATGTTTTAAGTGATTTTGATAAACTATATACAATAGAAATAAAAATAAAATCTCCTAACTAAATAAACCCTAAAATATGGCGTCAAAAATTTCATCCGCATCGCTGTCGACTGGAAGTGTACCCAAAAGACTGGCGGCATATTGTGTAAAAAAGCCACTTGGCTCATATTTAAATGTTAAAATTCAATTTTGTATCTTATATTTATTTATTGTACACCTACCACAGTATAGTCTTAATAACCCAAAGGTTGACTGGTAGAGAATGCCTTGATGCATTAAGTCCGCCCATGTACCACTATTGTACATAAAGTTTAAATAAATAAATAAATAAATATTTTATTTTATTTATTTAAGGAATAGTTCTCTACAGATAACAATTAAACGTATTTAAAAACTAGCTTTTGACACAGATACAGTACCTATAAACGGTCATTCTGGATTTTTATATATATAATATATATAAAAGAAAACAGAGGAGCTCGTGGCTAAATAATAACAGCCGCACGGGTCGATCTTCAAGGTTAAGCAACGATTGCTGAGGTTGGTCTGTGGATGGGTGACCATCTTAACTTACCGAGACTCCTCCGTGCCTCGGAAAGCACGTTAAGCCGTTGGTCCCGGCTGTAATTTGTCGATCTTTGGCAGTCGTTACGAATAGTCAAAAGCCAGATAATCTGACACCAGTCTTGCCAAGGAGTACCTTGTTACCCAGTTAATGGGTTGTGGAGGTTTGGTAGGCAGCCGCTCCTTGTAAAATACTGGTATTCAGCTGAATCCGGTTTGACTGGAAGCCGACCCCAATATAGTTGGGAAAAGGCTAGGCAGATGATGATGATAAAACAAAACAGAAAAAGTAAATTTGTGTGCGTACATTATTAAACATTACCTACGTTGTATAGTATAGTATTTGCTGATCTTTTAGAGTTGCTTAGATTTGCTTCTTGAGTGCATTTTTTGCATTTTTTTTTTAGTGTTCTCATTTTTGTGTTTTTTATATATAAGTATGATAGTCTGTAAGTTATTTATGTTATGGGTCTTTCTTACCTGAAATAAATGATATATTATTATTATTTTTAATAAAAAAAGAATATTTGGTGTGGTGACGGGCGGGCGTTTTGAGGGACTGTCTTTATGTAGAACTTTGACGTTCAAAAAGTGCTGGCACTCAGCCTAATTTGAATAAATGACTTTTGACTTTGGTCAAAATAAAAAGTGACGGCCGTGAAATTTAAAAAAAAATAATCAAATTTCGCGGGTTACATCGAAAGAATCTCGGTAGCAGTAGGTAAATATTCCCATCTTATTATTCTCTTCATATTATTATTAACACCTACATTCGACATTACTCACAACCATTCATCCTAGTAACAAGTCAGAGAATTATACGCCTGCAGCAAAAGGAACTAAACCATTTGACGACATTCCGAGCCCATTAGCTTACCTACGAGTTCACAACACAACATGCAGTCAAATGAACCCTTAAATCATCACTCTACGACTGACTTTCGATTGTCTCTTCACATTTATAACTTTGTCGAGTCAACAACTTTATATCTGCGTTCAGTTCAGTGATGGAATAGTAGTGTATGTGCGGGGTTTTGAGTTTCGTAGACACATTTAGTAAGTTTGTGCCGTCAATGCCATTAAGATGATATCGGAAATATCCGTTTTGTTATCGTTAGACTAACCTAGTTCTGATTATTTACTAGATTTGCTTCAGGCTTAACATTTCGGAATTACGCTTCTACATCTGATAGGGAAATCACTTCATTGGCTATGTTTTTGAATAGAGAATGGACTAGTAGATCACAGTAGAGCGTTTCGTACTAGCGAGACGTATTTTGTTGGCTCATATTGACAGTCGGAGGCTACTGTAAATAACATTGCTCGTAATATAAGAGGCTGTAAACAAAGTGTCTTCAAACTAGCACTGTCTGACCATACAGCACAAATACTATCATGTCTTGTAGGACGTAACGTTGACGTTATTTAGTCGAAAGACGTCCACTGCTGGACGCCTTCCCCAAAGGAGGAGGTTTGCCATAATTGCCACGCTTGGCAGGCGGGTTGGCGATCGCAGTGTAGCTGTTGCAATGCACAGAGAATGCTGCTGTCCATTCTCTGGTGACTCCCTTAGTCGCCTCTTACGACACCCACACCCACTATTCTTTTACATCCGACACCATACAGAAAAATCTTCATAGAGATTTACACTTTGGAACGTGCAAATAGCTTAATGTTTTTGACTGACTGACTGTGACAATTCAAATGGTTTATCTACTAATAATAAAGCTAAATTCCTACGGAAACAAGAAATTCTCTTTTCTATCTTCTTTTTTTCTATATGATATGCGCGTACGAAGTCGCGAGCAAAAGCTATTTTGAAATAAATGCTTTGACTTTCACATTGACTTTGAAAAACGTAATAAGCTTTCTATCAAGTCCCAATATTAACTAAAGTTTTCTCCAAGGAACAATACCCACAAATTCTCCCAATCAACTCAAATAAAAGAGATCTTAATGTCGGTCTATATTGCCAACAAAAATGCAATCGCGTGTCGATCCTATCGGTACTAAGAGGAACATTAAGCTTTGTAGAAAACTATCTAAGTGCCATCTCTCACGAACGAACTATTTAGTTTTCAGGTGGAACTTAAATATCAACGTTTGCGACAGCACGTCTGAAAACTTTACGGCTGTAATGTCATACTTTGCACAAGGAAAACGAGCGAAACACAACGCAGAGATGATGTAAATATCTCGCCTGTATTCTTCAAAGCGATATTGAGTTTCTTGCCGGTTCTTTCCCATAGGAAACGACGTCTTCGATAAAATGCAATCCTACTAATATTATAAACGCGAAAGTTTGTAAGTATGGCTGGATGGATGGATGGATGGATGGATGGATGTTTGTTACTCTTTCGCGCAAAAACTACTGAATGGATTTTGATGAAATTTGGCACAGTGGTAGATTATAGTCTAGAATAACACATAGGATATTTTTTATCCTGGGAATATGTTTCCTTGGGATAATTTTCGACAATCAGCCGTGGGTGGCAACTAGTATAATCTAATGATAAAAGAGCCGATAAATATGTAAGTGAAGTTAAAAAATATTGAATTTGAAGGATCAGGCAAAGACGATCTACCTCTATAATAGGTATCCGTAGATTACGTAATAAAAGGCGAGCCTATTCCCATCAACCGGCCATCGATCCAACCCAGGAATCAACCAAAAAATAAAATCAAGATAAAAAAAACACTTATTTCAAAAATACCATTTGCAGGCACTTTTGAGCTGTCAAGGCCTGTCAGTCAAAAAAGTAAATCGGAACGCCTATCTAGTGTTGTTATGAAAACAATACTTATGTATCCATAACAACATATTTCCTGCATATTCTGAAAAAGTTTTTATTTATTAGCACAGCAACACGCAAAACACGAAAACTAAAACGAGGCAGGCCTACCTAAAGACCATAAAATGGTAGGTACATCAAAAACTCGTATATCTCAAGTGCTAAAACTACGAGCGGTATTCACGGACCGTAAACAAAATATCAAATGTATGAAAATTTCGCATTTCCCTGCGGAAATGTACGGGTGGAGTAGGGGAATAAAATCCTTTGCGAATGGCCTCACTTCCCTACTTTTGCTATCTGATTTTGGAATAGGCCTCGTAGTGACACATAATAGATGGGTTCAGAAGGCCAGGACTGAGTACATACAATTAATCTTCGAAGCCCTTTTGCCTCCTTTTTTTGGGACAAGCCCGCCCTGAAACACCTGAGAGCCAGAATCAACAGTGGCGACCACAAAAACGCCGAGCCGATGAAGCTCGACGAGTCCCGGAGAAATGATTGAACCGTCTTGGATCTTGCAACGGAAAAAAAAAATAAATCAGAAAAGAATAGCGGAAGAGTAAGAAATATGATAATAATAATATTTCAAACAAAGTTTGGGTCGGCGCCCCGTCTCATCATATCAGCCGAAAGACTGCTGGAAAAAGGCATCCCCAAAAGGGGAGTTGCCATAATCGCGACGCTTGACAGGCGGGTTGGCGATCGCAGTGTAGCTGTTGCAATGCGCAGAGAATGCTGCTGCCCATTCTCTGAGTTCCTTAGTCGCCTCTTACGACACCCACGGGAAGTGATAGGATGGTGCTATTCTTTTACGTTGGATACCATACAGAACGACGTCCCGTCTAAC
Source organism: Mamestra configurata (assembly GCA_002192655.3). Taxonomy (NCBI): domain Eukaryota; kingdom Metazoa; phylum Arthropoda; class Insecta; order Lepidoptera; family Noctuidae; genus Mamestra; species Mamestra configurata. The sequence goes on along the minus strand of NDFZ01005477.1, from coordinate 463,955 downwards.
CGGGTGCATCTTTTTTACATGGAATGAATGCTTACCTGACTTCCAAAACTCAGTACCTAGTTAACACAATACAGGGAGCATTATGTTGACTAGTTACTGGGTTGCAAATTAGCAAGATTAAAGTCAGTTTTCTTGACATCTGACTATCCATAATGACTGATAAAGAACTACAAATGTCAGCCGGTTATGAAATCGTTGATCATACCCCCACGGTCTGACCTAGGTCAGCGTTGTTTAACCTTTTGAACGACAGAGCATAAACGCATCGGCGTACCCCCTACGCCAAGCCACAAAATTCGCTATATTGTTAGTCACATATTTGTGACGTTTGGCGTCCAGGGTAAGCTTTCGTTTGTCACATATATCTATGTGACAATGGCGTTCAAAAGGTTAAAGATCCACCCTTACGGCTTCTATTATTTAACACACTCACTCATTGTCACGCTTTACGTACAGCGAGCGTAAGCTGTCATGTGTGTTTGAGATCGCCGTACGTAGGTTGGTACGTGTCTTTGTGTGCGTGCGCCTGGTTTCACTCGTTGTATGGAGTTGGCCTTCTGTTATATTCTGTATTGGGAGCTCGAAATTCTTTTACATTCAAGGTTGAGGTTTGTGTGCTATATGTTGATTGGTTAGCCGTATGAGCAGTTTTTGATCTAAACTATTTCTATGCTTCGTTTACTCTTGGGAATATATCTCCAAATCAACTGTTGAGACGCCATCATTTAGTGTAAATTTGGACCTATTGGATATAGCACGCAAGGACTTTTTGATGTGTTACATTTTGGTAAACACAGTATGATTTTATTTCCATAGATTTTGTAGGTTTTGCAAACACTTACAACCTTTTAGTGCAGCTGAATACCAGTATTGTACATGGAGTGGCTGCCCATCTGAACCCCGCAAATCAGTATCAGATAAACACGATACTCCTAGGCAAGGCTGTTAGTCAGATTTCCGGATTACTGACTACGCGTGACGATTGTCAAAGATCTTAAAAACAGCCGGGACTGTCGTTTTCAACAGCATTAACGTTTTTTCTGAGACATGAAGGGTTCTCGATTTGTACCTAAGAAATCGGCACCCACCCACGGCTCGACCTCGGCAAGATTTATACACTCTTTTTTTCTAGTCCTAGGCGACCACTGAAAATCAGCGCCGTGCTGTGGGTCCCCCACAGCGCAGCATTATGCTGAGTGGAAGCCCTTTTGCCACAACCACGACATGCATCTACTTTTTTACACTCATTCTTTTGTTATTTTTTTCTTATTTCGTTTTTAACTTGTCTTTACTAACATAATATAAGAACTACTAACACTATCGTTTAGGGTATGGTTTAACTTATGTATATATGTATGTCGTTTTGTGGCAATTAAATACTTTTTCTATCTTTCTTTCTTTTTCTATAAGGCTGCAAAATAACTGAATTTTAACCTACTCAATACCATCTTCATCGAACAAATAATCTAAGCTAACCCTCAAAAACACATGGTATATTTTACCAAGTAGCCCATACAATTATCTATTACGGACCATCACGATATCCTCTTACCCCTTACCGCTAAGTAACAGCGATGCCTGTAATAGTTAGTAAGCATGTTTACCTACCACACTAGCTAACGCCACTTGCTATCGCTCGAATGCGAAGGCACTCCACTTCGAGTTTATCATAACAAATTGCGTTCGGGCTAAGTTCTGTAATTAATGTCGACGGGTGATAGCCACCAGAGTGGCAGATGCAGGGTTGGGAAGAGGCTTGGTTAAGTGTTCCGCTTAGGTATGACGTGGAGAATTATGTTAGAATTAAACTTAAGCACTTTAACTTTCGCCTGGGTCTCCCGCGATGTCGTCGGGCATTTTTTCAGCCCATGAACCGTTCGACATACGGCAAAATTGGTTCACACTTGCCCAAAGCCGGGAGGAATGGAAGGAAGAAAGGGAGGCCTTTGCCCTGCAGTGGGACACAATTGGCTAAAATATAATATAATATACTTTTACTTTAGCAGATGCAGAAAATCACAAACGGCGTAAATATACCATATTACTATATTAACTCTAGTTGGTAACTATAAGTGTACGACAATGATGTGAAAGTCTTCTAGTCTGTCAAGCCTTCTAATACAGGCATTGTTTGCTTAAAATGAGGGTCCAAACACGTTAAAATGTAATGAATTTTTTTAATCGTCACAATTAACTATTTTGTATTTTATATACCTTATTGGGAGCTATATATTTGAGCCGTTGGGATTGAAACATTAGGCCCATGGGGTCCGAGTGCTCACCGAGTCTTTCGGGACATCAGCAGACAACTTGTCGACTGTTCACGTGACCAGAGGGCTGGGCTTTCCTTCGGCCACAGAATCAGTATTGCCATTCAATACGGCAATGTTGCCAGTGTTCTGAACACTTTTGCCATTGACAGCGATGTGGATGAATTTTTTGATGCCCAATGATTTATTTTGTTTTTATACGCGTTTGTACATAATTTCACGATTATTAGTCTAGTTTTTTAAGTATTTAGTTGTTACTTGTACATATTTAGTTTGTTAAATGTAAATAAACATTTAAAGCACTTTATTATTAAACCATGTTACATTAAAAGCATAATGCGGTTTATATTTCTTCCCTTGGAAAAAAAATGTTCTGTGGCAGTCCATAGTATTTTTTTATGTTGAAAAAAAAACAATTATTGGATTTGATTGGTTTGATATTATCCTCCACTCCATCTCGAATTTAGCAAAACAAATTGCGTTCGGGCTGAGTTCTATAATTTAATGTAGCATTTTTGGTTTTAGTATGTCGTAAGGAATACTTTGGAATTAAACTTAAGCACATGTCATTAGTCCACATTTCTCTCGGAAAAAAAATAGTTTTGTGCCTGTCCATGGTATTATTTTGTATAGAAACAAGTCAATTATTTAATATTATATGTCACTCGAAACTCACAAACCGTATTACGATTAATAATACTGTCATAATCTTGACAATGGATTGACATTCAAATCAATATGCTTAGCCTTTTTTTTCCCAATTATATTGGGGTCGGCTTCCAGTCAAACCGGATTCAGCTGAATACCAGCATTTTGCATGTAGCGGCTGCCTACCAGACCTCCACAACCCATTAACTGGGTAACACGGTACTCTTTGGCAAGACTGGTGTCAGATTTACTGGCTTCTGACAATCCGTAACCACTGCCAAAGATCTACAAAATGACACCCGGGACCAACGGCTTAACGTGCTTTCCGAGGCACGGAGGAAACTCGGTATGTTAAGATGGTCACCCATCCACAGACCAACCTTGGCAAGCGTTGCTTAACCTTGATCGGCTCGTGCAGCTGATATTTTTAGGCACGAGTTGATGGATTGACATTATGACAGTATTATTCATCGTCATACGGTTTGCGAGTTTCGAGTGAAATTACAAATATTTGGCAACATTTTAGAGCATTTAATGGATTGTAACTTTGTGCCTACTATGTACTATAAACCAAATAATCGAACAGGTGCCAAATATTGAATACGTAGTTGAGAGCCGGTAACCATGGCAACTAACCTTTGACAACATTGTTACATCGTTTGGTCACTACCTGCCTGTGTCTGTTTCTCCGCTTATTACATCTTAACTACGGAACGGAAAATAATGGAAAAAGCATTAAACGAGTAAGATTTGAGTACCTATATAAATTGTGCCCAAAGACTCGCACTTTGCCGGTTTGTAGGGTTCCGAAAATCCGTAAGAAACGGAACCCTTATATATGATCACTCGGGTGTCTGTCTGTTCGTCTGTGACAGTGAATTTTCTCCGAATCTACTGAACCGATTCTGTTGAAATTTGGTGTATACATATGAACTTCTGAGACACGAACGCGTCACGTTAATATTAAATTTTGATAATGGGGTTTACTTTTGGGGGACGAACTAGAAAATTACAAAAAAATGATTTTCAAACTGTACCGTGTGACACATCAAATGAAATGGCTTATTGTGAGGGTTTTAAATCTAAGTTCTTCCTCATTTTCCCCCGAACCTTATATCCGAAACGACGACCGAACGAATAGTAATTCGTTCAGAACCCTTTGTTCGCGAGGCCAACTCGCACTTAACCAGGTTTTTTCTCAAACTCTACAGTTTTACACAATCGTTAAAATAAAATTAGACAAGGCTCAGGCACATTCGATTTAAGGGCTCTGAGATAAGCCTACTGGTCTCCTGATAGAAATTACTCGTTGCAATGATACCCAGGAGAGCTGTTGAATGTCTTAGAGATTAAATATATTAGGACGAATGGTCAACCACTTGTATGTGGTGTATTCCTTTCTAAGTCATTTATTCTTTAAAATTATGGGTGTAAAAAAGCCAAATGCAAGTCGATCTCAACAGTGCAGACACAGGGTTTCGTACAATAAATCGATAATATCGCGCTTCTTGTACGGTAAAAAATACCAAAGTATAAAATAACTTTTATTTCGGAAAATACGAAGAAACAACCAAAAACACTGACTTCCAAAACTAAAGTTATTTTATACTTTTCAGTGTTTTATTATTTGGAAGTCGGTTGTATTTTTTTGTAAAAAAGTTTTTATTTTCAGTTTTTGGTAGAGGTACACCTAACAACACCACTGGAAAGTCACAGGAAAGCAAAATACACAATTTCGTTTACTTGTATGACATATTTTTTAGTTTTTAACACGTGGCTTAGTTTTATTCATGTTAAATTGTTAAAATAACAGAAATAGATCATTACTTTTCTAACCAATTTAATTTTTTGTTTTTTATTATAATTTACACTAACATTTATAGCATTTAAAATATATTTTAACAAGCTATAAATAATAAAATTATAATTTGTATTATGTCTATATGATTTATCGTGACTGTTATTTTTCATATCTACTTAATTAAAAGTTTTAATATACCGTGTCTATATAAGTTTCGGTATATAAGGTTCTGTTACGGCTGAAAATCTTGTTTCATTTCAACTAATACTTTAACTACGTATATCGTTGAACATGATTAAAATATACAGGTACAGTAAAATTCGCTTATAATGACATCAAAGGGAAGTGAAAAACACGTCATACTAAGCGAACGTCATACAAAACATAGTCTCAAGCTAAATACACAACTTCCTAATTTTATTAGAAACTAGTGGACCCCCGGCTTCGCCCGGATGTATTTCTTTTTTTCAGAATTTTGACAATAAAAAACACAACAAAAAAAGAATTAGCGAGATTGGTCCAGCCGTTCCCGAGTTTTGCGCTTAGCAACACATTTAGCGATTCATTTTTATGATATAGATTTATTTATTATTTATTTATTTATTTATTAAAACTTTATGCACTAGTAAAAACACTGTACGAAGGCGGACTTAATAGCTTAGGCATTTTCTACCAGTCGACCTTAGGGTGGTGCAGAGACAACATGGCAGGTGCAACTTAAAAAAAACTAAAAATAGAGAGAAGAAAAAATATAAAAAACATTTATAAATACATAGATACATACATACACATAAACAAAGTTATTAAGAAATAACCAATCCAACGAATTAACGCTGTGATGATTCTACCAACTTCTTGCGAATGTGCTCACGTGCCTTCACCTTAAAGGACAACCGACTTGTTGCCGTCCTGATGCTCAGAGGGAGCGCATTCCAAAGGAAAATCGCTTGAACAAAGTAAGAGGAGCGGATAAACCCAGAGCGGTGAGAGGGACATCGTAGAAGGCGATTATTGGTAGAGCGAAGATTTTTATTGTGGGCAGAACAAATGAATTGAATTTGTGAAGTTAGATAAGAGGGAGACGACGGATTATTAAGTAAAGAAAACAGACTAGTTTTATTATATCTATAGAAGATTAAATGTAATATAGAGAAAATATTCAAATTGCAAAAAATGTCGTCGCAGGAAAGGGGTGGGAATGATCGCGAAAACAATGAAGGTGTTAGGAATCATTTGACTTGCTATAACTGATCATAATTCCTTAAAAATAAGTCATAATAAGCGAAGTCAGTATTCCCGAACTTTTTATAAAGAATTTTATGTGAAAATCAAACTTCACGCTGTATTTACTTCATTTAAGCGATTGGTCAATATAACTGGAGTCATAATAAACGGTTTCCACTGTACTCTAATCATGTTCAACGATATACGTACATCGACAATTTACCGGATACAATACATTATACACGGGGAGTGTATAATGTATTGTATCCACTTAAAACATTAAAAATTTAAAGTTATCGGTTCCCGCTTATGGTTTGCACTCAACGGAAGGCAAATAGTTACTTAGTTAGATACTGATAACACGGGGAATAGATACTTCTACTTAGCAAGTACAGGTTTCCGGTTTCAACGAAGGCAGCTGAGTACCAGTATTCGACAAACCAATAACTGTAACATGGTACCCCTTGATAAGACTGGTGTCAGATTTTCCGGCTTCTGATTGTCCGTAACGACCGTCAGTGTCTACTAATAAGTTTTTGACTTTACGAGGCACCAATCAGCCTCGATATACATTTTTATTTTTTAAGGATGGGAAATCATTAAATGACTTCTTCCGCTCTGGGTGGAGCGGAAGGGCGTGTCAGACTCTTACTGACTAAAACCCATCCGTGTTCCTTCCGAAGCCCTTTGCGTTCCAGGGCCGCGGTGACTCTTTCGAACAAATTCCGCAACCCTGGCAGGCTCTGGCCCTAGCGGGCCCCAACCCATCCACAGACTAACCGCGCCAAGCGTTGCTTAACTTTTAAAATCGAACCTTGAGGCTTTTATTATTTCACCACAAGCTCCTCCATCGAACTGGCCTATCATAGTGTTATACAACGTGTCAAAGAATAAACGCAGTACCTTTAAAGGAGTCATTGTACAAATAATTATGAAAAACTTTTACTATGGGATCAACACTGACATCGCAAAAAAAATAGACAGCCCCATTCATTTCTGAGCACATAACTCGTCAAAATGTACTAAACACCTGAATGTTTATTCGCGATTTTGTGTTTGGTCCCATAGCTGAGTTATTCATAATGATGAGTTTGGACTCATGTCGTTGGCGACACCTTTTTAAGTAAGTATTGCATTTATTCTGTTACACGTTGTAAAAAGTAAGTATCTACAACGGTTAAGCCGCTAGAGTCTTGTGACAGAAGGACGGACGGGTAAGTTAGCAATGGTGACAATATTTGTAATGAACAGTGATCGCATAATCGGGCGCTTATATACCTTAACTTCTTCCCGTGAAAGAATAATGTGGACATTCTTTTCTGAATAAATAAGTAATCCCGGGTTCTCGGGCCACACATACAATTACAATTGCTTCAATTCCTGAAGTAGTCAAGGCTGCTGGCCTGTTACTAAACCAGTTCACATAAAAACTTTCATTGTAAATTAAAAGTTCCATTAGAATCGGATTTTTAAATTTAAAAAAATATAATGATAGTTCACAACGAGTTCTAACTATATTTTGTAACCCGCATACAAAATATAGTTAGACTATGTTTTGTATGCAATTTCGAACGATTCCGGGATCCGAGATTCGGCATGTCCGTATTATACTTTCGTGAGAATAAAAGTGAAGTTTAGGTATATTAGCACCCGATTATCCGATCACTGATAATGAATGATCACCCATCCACAACAGGACCTTGGCAAAGTTAAGCAGTGCTGCTTAACCTCGAAGATCGAGAAAAAATAATATCATCCTAATTGCTGTAAATCGTTATCGTACGTGTGTAGCCCTATCGTAATAACATTGGAACTGACAGAAGTCAAAGTCATAAATCATGTGTCACTGGTTCAATAACTAATATTGCGGGGTAATAGTTACCCTTACAGCGAGGGGAGGGTTGAACTAGATAACTTTATTAATACATGTTTGCGGTATTAATGATAGACGCTAGCTTTTGCCATTGGGTTTGGTCGCGTGTCAGTGTTGAATTATTTCAAGCGAACGTAGTCCTGTGTCCAATTACATAGTCTTATCGTAGTCTTAGTGTAGCATACTCTGGGTGCATCGTCCTCACATAATATTAAATTAATTTTTGTATACCAAATTTTGTAAAATCATTATTTGAAAAGAGTAACTATGGAGTTTCTTGTCCGTTCTTCTCCATAAGAATCTACCTTTCCGAATGGACAGTAGAGTCAGTTTATTAATGTAACATTATTATTTTACTGAACTGTAAACGATGACGTTCAAAAGTGCCGTTTAATGGCCTAATTGAAATAAACGTTTTGACTTTTTTTTTTATCTGCATGGACTTCATATAACGTCTTGTGAATGTAAGGACCATGTATGTCGATCGCAATATTAGGGGTTCATTTCATGTTAGTCTGACAGTTTGAGTTCTTTATGCGGCCTATCCAAATGTACTACTTATACTACTACACTATTCTATACTATACTATGTACTTTGGTATTGTTCGTCAAATCGTTGAGCTCCTGAACCTTTTGAACGTCAGAGCATAAACTCATCGGCGTGCCCCCGGCGCCAAGCCACAAATTTACCATACTTTTTGTCACGTATTTGTGACGTTTGGCGTACAGGGCACTAACCACTCGACCAACAGGCCTGTCATACTTATCCGCACTAGTGTGAAATACGCTTCATTGTGAGCCTAAATGCTGATGATGATGATGAAGAGCCAGTTTTCGAGTGTGTTGAAAACAAATTTTAGTATTTTTGGAAGCTGTTCATATTCATGACTCACCAAGGAATTAATAAAAAGGTACCTTATTTATATGTACATACTTGTCTCCGGAGTATTGTAAACACCGAAAGATTGGCACAAATCTCTTTTAGGTTATAATCTTCCGATATATCAGATTATTTTTAGATCCCATTGTATTGAGAAATGGATTGCTCTTGACCTCGATCACGCCTGATGGAAAGCGATGGATGAGGTCTATGATGGAGCGAGCCTGCCCAGAAGATGCCTGTTCACTCTAACTTTGAAGACAGACGGGTTGTATGTGGAAGGAAACACATAAACTGGCAGAGAGTGCACTTTGGCTGTGCGCATAATAAATGTGGAGGAGAAGCGCTGAGTACGACTAGTCGGGATATCGACCAAGTGCGGATGGTACCCAGCAGTATGTCTGGTATTCCGGTAGTAAAAGGGCGATGGTGGGATCAGGTCGTGGAGTTCCTGCGCACACTCTCAAAGTATAGTCAAAATCAAAATCAAAAGTTAAATGACTTTTGTTTTGAATTCAAATTAATTGACACTTGGTAGCTAGCACACTCCGTTAAGCCATAAGAAATAGACAAACTCAAGCATTAACAAGAAAACCAAACTAATTATGCCTCCGTGCATAAATGGTGTGCCCGCTTCCGGAGAAGACCGACAGACAGGCAACACTACGCCAATGAGTCAGGCTGTGAAGCTTAGCCACCAACGTCTCGTCGCCTATAAGCCTCTCATTAGATCATTTTTAGATCACTTTTGGTGTGATTCAACACATAAATTCCATTCAAATTCAATAGTTCACAATAACTCCGTGTCTTATTGAGAAATAAAAGTTTAAAATCCCACGCGATTTATTAGAAACTAACGGTGTTTCCAATAACCCGGTGTCATGTACAAGGTAGTGTGAAGCACGTATTTACTCTGTTTCCTTGCTCCGTCACAGAGTAGGTACCTCTTTAAAGTATCATGTCGCACAAACGAGGTCCTTTAGGGACTATACAATGTATGTTATCAGCGGGACGTGGCCATATGTATCCAGATGCGTACTGCTGTTAGCTTGCATTACTGCTGTTTATGAAAAGTGAAAATGGCATTTATTACGGATCGCTGCTTCAAATTGGGTGTTCTGTGGGTATGTAAGGTAACGACAAAATACTACTAAACAACTAGATTAATACATAGGAGTTGATACAGGTTGTTCTAGAAGTGCGTGGATATATTTAAGGGTGATATTGGGTAGCTAGAAGGAAAATTCGACCACATTAAACGACTAAAAAGTTCCGAAAGAATCACTTTTAAAGAAATTTGTTACATTCAAATGTAACAAATTGTTTCAAAAGGCTTTTATGTCAGTTCAATGACAAATTAGATGTCACCAACTGCATCAGACTGCTTAAATGTTATTTGTTTGAAACATTTGTTCAATTTCTGTTGTCCGTTTAAAAAAAAAAGTTTTTTTTTTTATTTTACATTTTTCTAGAATACGCTGTATATACAAAGGCGTGTAAACAAAATGAAACAAAAGAAAAAGTGCCCAGAACACTGGCAGTATTGCTACGTTGTTTGGCATTGCTGATTCTTTTGCCTTAGAAAAGCCCAGCCCTCTCGTCACATTAATATTCTACTAGCTGCTTACTGGGTCCCTACTATTAAGTCTTAAAACGATCATGATTCCGCTCTAAGAGGGAGACGGAGCTATACATAGCGCTATACCGTTTACATCATCGGAATTGGATGGCATTAGCTGATGTTTTAGGGTATTTGGGGTTTCATACTCAAAGTTGCTGCCATCATGATTCCTTTGTGAAAAAGGGATCGTGCTATCTGGTTTCCAAGTAAGGCCCTTGGCTAATTTAGGTATTACAAGTGCACAGCCCGAAGGATCGCCAAACTGAAGTGGCAGTGGGCAGGGCACATTGCTCGCAGAACAGATGGTCTTTAGAAAAGTTCTGGAGTGGCCGCGTACCAGAAGACGTAGCGTTGGAAGGCCTCCCACAAGATGGACCGATGACCTGGTGAGGGTCGCGGGTAGCCGATGTATGCGAGACGCACAGGACCGGTTGTTGTGGCGACACTTGGGGAGGTCTATGACCAGCAGTGGACGTCTTTCGGCTGTTATGATGATGATGAAGTGCAGGATTACGGAATTAGGGTGATGATTTGCGCACTTGTCGCTCCACCAATAAGAAATAGCACCTAATTTATCTAAGGACGTTTTGGAGGTATGCGGAACAGAGAGTCCTGCACACCTCCACCGAAAAGGGGAGGATCCTCCGAAGCAGACGGTTGTTGTGTCTGGTGGGCAACTGCCCGATAGTTGATATTCGGACTGTTGTATACATATGTTCAAATCGCACGGAGAACTTTGCTTGCGCGATGCAGGATTTCGACGTTAGTTCGGCGTAGATGGCGCTGCGGTTCTTTTTGTTGCCGTACAAATTTCGTTTCTTTGTTTTTCATGTGGCGGCATTGATGCCGCTACAACGTGACTTTTTGACTGGCCTGTTGGTCGAGTGGTTAGTGACCCTGACTGCTTAGCCGGAGGTCGTGGGTTCGATTCCCACCCAGGACAAATCTTTGTGTGATGAGCATGATGATTTGTTCTGTGTCTGGGTGTAATTTGTCTATAATATGTATGTATTTAGAAATATATAAGTATGTTTATCAGTTGTTTGGTTGCCATAGCACAGGCTCTGCCTAGTTTGGGATCGGATGACCGTGTGTGAGTTTTCCCAGGATATAAAAAAAAAAAAAAAAAAATATATAAAAAAAAACGTGATTAAATTCCTCGGGTGAACATTCAAACGTAATTTATACAGATTATACTGTAATAAGGTGGAGTCGCGGTGTCGCAGCGCGGGAACATTCCACTTACGTGGCGGATTAAATTGAACATTATATGGCTTCCCTAAGGGGCGGGGAGCGAGGAGTCAAATAACACCGCGTCGCTTCAAATCAATCTCTGCAACATGACGAATTTAAATACCGATGTATGTCCACATTCAGAGGCTCTAGACACGTGACATTCCGTCAGCGGTGGCGTGGCGAAGGCGATTATCAAAACGTCAAAAATGTATTGGATTGGCAACCGCTGTCGAAATATCATTTGATTAATCCCTTACATTTTGGCATTCATACATTGTTCTGTATAGTGTCGGACGTAAAAGTCGTCACAACGTCCCATCACTTCCCGTGGGTGTCGTAAGAGGCGACTAAAGGACTCACCAGAGAATGGGCAGCAGTATTCTCGGTGCATTGCAACAGCAATGTAGGTAATTCGACATTTTGTGGTGGCGGCCATCTTGGATTTGAAATTTGTCATAGTGTATAGTATTTTACTAGGCAAGCCCTTTCATTTGATACCCATATTTAGGGAGTTGTGAAAAAATTTGTAATCTGGCATTTTGTTGCGACGGCCATCTTGGACAGATTTTTAACAAACATAGCTAAGAACACTCTCGACTAGTACAGCTTTCAAACAAAAAAATGGTTCATCCGTTCGAGAGCTATGATGCCACAGACAGACACACATAGAGACACCTCAAACTTAGAACACCCCATCGTTTTTGCGTCGGGGGTTAAAAATGGTCTGTAACCAAAAATACATTCTCCTGTGCAATTGCCAGTGATTTAAACTCGCCGTTCATTATGTATTTCATGGGACACACAAAAAAATACATTAAAATGCCTCCTTAATCCAGGTGCACTGAAAGACCAAAAAAATCTCTACAAAATATTCTTTAATACACTTCAAACTATATTTTACTTGGAAATCAATACGCCTATTGAAAGTAAGTGCCATCGCGTGATTCGCTGCTTATCCCTAAACGAATAATATTTATCACGCTAGGCCAAGGTAACCTCGTAAACTGACTAATTAACTACTAGAAAATAAAACAAGTATTTAATTGACTAGTTAGTTATATAAAAAATCGGTCTAGTTATATAAAAAACTGGCCAAGTGGAATTTGGACTTGCACAACACCATACCACCATACCTTGTCCCATAAGCCAAAAAAAACATGTTTCTTGTATGGGGGCCCCCTCCCCAACCCCTTTTATTTTTAATTATATTTCATTTTTAGTATTTGTTGTTATAGCGGCAACAGAAATACATCATCTGTGAAAATTTCAACTGTTTAACTATCACGGTTCATGAGATACAGCCTGGTGACAGACGGACGGATAGCGGAGTCTTAGCTTTAGGGTCCCGTGTTACCGGTACGGAACCCTAAAACGTGTCTGACTCGCGCACCGAGGGTTCTGTACAAAATCGTATGTAGATTATTAGTCAATTATGGGAATCGAGTCTTGATTTATTCCGAGTGTAGGTACATAAACCATACCTACTGAAATTTATAAACAGTGATAGAACCGAACATTACTGTGAAGAAAATATTCTACGTCAACAGGAAGTGCCTCCCACCCTTTAGATTGTATTTATCTGCGAACATCAAAATATGTCACATATATGGCCGTACCGTATATATTTTTTTATTGATTTTAGAGGTATAAAAATAGCTATCGTAGAATACATAGCGAATAAGGGTCACTATGTATATTCGGTTACAATAAAAATCCAATAATATCTCAAGTGAACATAAACAAACGTATGTTAGTTAAAATAAACTACCTTGGCATAACTCTTGGTCTACAACTACCTTTAAATTCCACGCCCTCTCCATAAAAAGTAATAAAACAACTCATAATCCAATAAAAATAAAATCGCTACCAACCTAACTGTGATTTTATGCATAAAATACCTAGTATAAATAACAGAGGAGTATTTGCTGGAACTGTTACTCGTAACAATGATACTAGTTCGCATATCGCCCGGAGTTAACCGGTTAATCTCCTGAAGCCATAAAAGTGCTGCTCTATCACCGACGCTAGCGTGTGGTATAGATCGGGTAGAATAGAGGGGGAACTAGTTTTTTTCTTATATAGTTGTTACGATATAGCATCGAATAGCCGTTGCATTGACCTGTTCGCATTTATTGAAATTCAAAAATGGAATTTAAAACATAAATCGACATCTTTTGTTTTTGTAATCCTCGTATTTTTAGTAACGAGAATTGAGACTTTTTGAGTTCCTAAAAAGAGATATTTGGGAAAGGTCAATGACAGCTATTGCCATGCTAAACCAGGTCAGTAACAAATAAATGTCGGATCTTAGCGAAAAGATTTTTTTTTTGCCAGCATAGCCCCTCTTTCTAGCTATACACATTATTATATTCATTACTCTTTTAGTTACATTTTTTTCTTAAAGCTCTAGACAACGTGAAATTCGATTAGCAAGGGCACGGATTTCAAAATCCATGGGGAATGACAAGAGCCACCGAAATATCAATTGTGGGGCAATACCAGTTCTTATTTTGTAATAAGAACTGGTATTGCCCCACAATTGAAAAAGAAAAATGTTTATTTGGGATTCGTACATGACAAACAAAAAGTAAAATAAATTAAAAGTAACAGAAATAATTAACTAATACAAGCTAACAACATTATTTTTTTCTGTGCGAGGCCAAAAGGTCATATCTCAGAATATTATGCTGCGATATTTATGAAACGTTCGCTTTCGGATCTCAATCACTATCTGTTAAAACACCTCTAGTTTCTTTACATTTTTTGAATTACGGGATTTGGCCTCACTTTTTGACTTTTACTATGTTAACTACCTATTACTATAATATTTCTTTACAATATCAAAATGCATTTCTCATGACCTATGTGGTAACCTAAGATTGAAGGATCGTTCCTTCAATCTTAGGTCACCACGTCAACCATTAGCAAACAGCCGATCGATTCATTGCTCGCAGAACAGATGGTCGATGGGGCCGAAACGTTCTTTGGTTCATTCTATAAACATGTCGAAGTGAACGCTTGACTACTTCGTGATCACGTGACATTTTGATTATATGGATTGACAGCTCACCTCGTGGTCACTTCACCCAAGCCTTCACTTCGACATGACTACAGAATCAACTGGAGGTCAACAGTAGTCGTACTATTATTAATATTAACAGCCCCATCTGGACTCAGAAGCTTATCCTAAGGTAATGATCGTTGGGATCGGATATAGGCACAAACCTATACATACAGGCTGTCCGGATATAAGCATATCTATGGAAGCTGGTTGTCCGGATTAGGCGCCTATACGTATACCTATGTTTGTTGTATAATGGTTAAATGCTGTTGTGCTGATATTAGGAGCGCTATCGACCATTATGGTTTACTTCTGTTTGCCTTTTGTTGGCATAGTATGATGGCCTCTGACGTTAACACTTTTTTTTTTAAATTTCGGTTTTACTTACTGTAAAATTAAATGGGAAAAAATATAAGTAATTATAAGAGTACTTTTTGATGGCTTGGTATTCAGCTGAATCCGGTTTGACTGGAAGCAGACCCCAATATAGTTGGGAAAAGGCTAGGCAGATAATGGGTCACTTTTGACGGATAAATTAGAAAGCCTGTCCTCTTTTTAAATTTTGTTTTTTTTCGCGCTTACTCTGTTAACATCGTATAAATATCGTTGTTCAACTGTTTCAGAATCCTTATAAACCTACTTTTTGAAAAGACTTGACTGTCTCCGTTGTCGCCCGTAAATATAACGAAGTGATAGGTTTACCTCTAAAATGCTGTTACGAGGGCATATTTTATTCAGACGCCATTATTTGGGTCTGGGAAGCGCCATTATTCCGGATAAAATTTTACGTTCCTGTTGAATATTGTGGTTACACTTTACTCGTACCACGCTAGCGTTAGTTGGGTAAGAGTTTACGATATGTACTACAAAGTAGTATGGCACCTGAAGGGAAGTTGCCATATTTTAAGAACGGTTACATACTCATCTTGCCCCCTTTTTTATTGAATTAAGAAATATTTGCAGTAGAGAATTTGTGAAATCAAATCAAATCAAAAGTCATTTATTCAAATTAGGCTGGGTGCCAGCACTTTTTCAACGTCAAAGTTCTACATAAAGACAGCCCAAAACGCCCCCGAAACGGACGTTTTGGGGGCGTTTTGGGCTGTCTTTGCACGTCACCGGTCCGGCTACCTACCAGACCTCTACAATCCATTAACTGGGTAACACGGTAGTTCTTGGCAAGACTAGAGTCAGATTTACTGGCTTCTGACAATCCGTAACGACTGCCAAAGATCAACAAAAGTGACCCAATCCTTAAAATTTATTTATTTACGTCAGGCGTCCGTGTCACTGAAGTTCACATGTGTACCTCAACTGATTCAGTGCAGTTTTTTTGGAGAAAATTAGCGTGACAGACGGACAGAGAGACACGCTGGAACCCGAAATTATCTTTGGAATAAGTCTCTGACTATATAATAATTAAAAATACCTCTTATACTTAGTAACAATGAAATAGATTTTTTGTCCAAATATCTCAGATTTGCGTACGAAACTCTTGTGTTGACTGTACAAAATGTTAAGTCAAGATATCTTTGAGATAATATTTACTTAATTTATCAATAATTGCCAGGTTTTATAGTTTCAGTATCTAAGGATTTATGTGCTAATTTCGCTGCTTAAATGGATTTAGCCAAAATTACGAGACATTGAAACAATATTGCGATAAGTCCACCAATTTCGTAATTGCAACTCTAAGAAAAATTCGTTCGGCCTCCATAAGATCGGGTATCTTATGGAGGCCGAACGAATTTAAATTGAGTAAGCTCGCTCCATCGTCGACTTTGTCTCTCTCATCTATGACCTAGACTAGAGTCAAGAGCAAACGCATCTCAAATATAAATAATAATTGTTGAAGTAGGAAATATTCTGATGCAAATTAAAGAATTTGCGTTATATTTTGTTGTCAACTTTGCCCCTAAGTTGCATCGCACAGGAAACTTGTTTTTGTTTTGGAATAAATAATACCCAGCTTCTGGCACTCAGCGGTCAGATTAATAATTTTGAAAATGAAATCATTAAATGCGTACTTCCAGAAGTTTGCAAACTTTAGGGTCTATACAAAGCGGACAGGGCGCGCGACCAGGGCGCTGACAAGATAAAATGTATGGCGTCAATAGAACGAAATATACTTAACGTCGCGGGCGCGCGGACAGACGTCATACATTTCCATCCGTCATACATTTCCGGAGCGCTTTGTATATCAATTCCCTTACACTTTAATAATACTTATTCATTTAAAGAAATTACTTCTTCCCCATCCCTTTTTACGACTATCCCGCTTAGAGATAGATATTATATATCCCGCACATAAAGATTTATTCTGTAGGTACCTACATTTTTTAATATCTTGTATATACCATGTTTTAAAATAGTCTATACCTATTTATCAATAATAAATAAGTAAGTATAAAACAGTAGCCTATTTTTTTTAAGGACGTGAAGTCTTCCAATGACTTCTCCCGCTCTGGGTGGAGTGGAAGGGCGTGTCAGACTCTTACTAACTAAAACCCATCCGTGTTCCTTCTAAAGCCCTTTGCGTCCCAGGGCCGCGGTGACTCTTTCGAACAAATTCCGCAACCCATAAAACAGTAGCCTAAAAACAAAACACTTCAATTTTATAACCCCAACTCACAAAATTAAAATAATGTCTTCACCTCACTTTCAGCGGTTCAAACAACGCGAGCCTAAGACCACTTAAAATACTATCCCGACCGTGAACAAAATATTTGTTTCAAAAGTAAAGAAAAACCTAGATTTTGCATCGCAACAAGAACTTTGTTAATAAGTAAACTTTCTCAAATATTCCCAGCTTTGCTGGAGTGAGAGAACTTGAATTAATTCCGTGCAGTTCCCAATAAGTATGCGTCTATGCTGTCGCATTAATGAGGGCTCCAACTTGCTCCTGGATGTAGGAACCACATCATAATATTCATCATATTAAACCCATGAACTTGGTGCTTGGATCCCGGACAAATATCCTACTAATATTATAAACGCGAAAGTTTGTAAGGATGGATGGATGTTTGTTACTTTTTCACGTAAAAACTACTGAATGGATTTTGATGAAATTTGGCACAGAGGTAGATTATAGTCTGAAATAACACATAGGATACTTATTATACCGGGAGTATGTTCCCTTGGGACAATTTTCGATACTCTCGCAGGCGGAGCCGCAGGCGGCCGCTAGTTCACAATATTCGTGTGGCTTCCTAAATGTAGTTATTACGGGCGACGTAGTTACATATTGTAAAGCATTTCAAACCCAATTGCGCCATGTAAAGGAGGGTAATGTATTTAGCACCCCATGTATGTAGGTTTGCATGTATGTTTGTTGCTTTGTGGCACTATAGAGACCAAACGCGTGGGCCGATTATGATGATGCTTTCGTCACTTGATATGTCTTAATCCTGCGAGTGTCACAAAAGACATGACAGTAATTAAAATTCAATATGGCGACCACCATACGCCATTTTATTGTAACATAAAGTCGACGAACAATATCGTTGATAGGTATTTAAAAAAATCATCTTTAGGATTTTTCGATTCGAATGGCTAAATGGTCTAAAACGATTTAAAGTTGGTTGGCAACCATTCTCACTTATTTTCATAGTGACATAGTCATGTGGGATATCAAAATAAAGGGCAATTGGCAATTTGGAGACAATTACAAAAATGTAACTCACAAAAAGTCAGAAATAAAAAAAATTGGTGTGTCAAAAAACGTTCAGTAGTTCAGTAGGGTTTTTTGACGCAAGTCAATTAATTAATGTCACATTATAAAGATACTAGAAACCCACCCCGTTGCAGAATTTGTTCGAAAGAGTCATCGCCTGGCCTGTTGGTCGAGTGGTTGGTGACCCTGACTGCTAAACCGGAGGTCGTGAGTTCGATTCCCACCCAGGACAAATCTTTGTGGCATGATCATTTGTTCTGTGTCTGGGTGTAATTTGTCTATAATATGTATGTATTTAGAAATATATAAGTATGTTTATCAGTTGTCTGGTTGCCATAGCACAGGCTCTGCCTAGTTTGGGATCGGATGACCGTGTGTGAGTTGTCCCAACATATTATAGATATTATTATAGATATATTATCGCGGCCCTGGAATGCAAAGGGCTTTAGGAGGAACACGGATGGGTTTTAGTCAGTAAGAGCCTGCACACCCTTCTGCTCCACCCACAGTGGAGGAAGTCATTTGATGATATCCCATCCTTAAAAAAAAGGGGCCCCGGCTCTGAACGGCAAATTATTTACACAAAACTTCCTCCTACACCCCTAGCGAAAACCTTAATAAATGGAAAGAAAGAAAAATCATATATTTAGCATAAATTTAAAGAACACATCACGTTTACAAGACAAAAAAAAACAAAATAAACAGTCAAATAATTCTGTTTTTTATTTCGTTTCAAAAATGTGTATGTAAATGTATTTTCTTTCTTTCTTAAAATGTCAGCTTCAAAACGATTCAAAGTAAATCCATTTTAAATTTTCCTCGTAAACTCTGGCTTTCAAATAATAAATCATTACATAAAAGAAATCCTGGTGCTACAGATTTCTCAGTGCTTACTTTTCTGACTTACAAACTTGCTCGGTTCGCAGCCCGAACAACTGTCAAACTTTGACAGCCGTACGGTAGTCGCACTTTAGGAAAAATAAGAATTGAACTCGCTAACTTAGTTGAACTTGGAGCTTTTTCTTGGATTTCCTTTTGCAAGTAAATGTGTTAGACAGTTTAAAGTCGTTCATGCATGCTTATCAAATAAAATATTTACAGTTGGCACTTTTTCTGAGATTGAAAGTACACATTACTGTAACAGAATACCTGTAGGATCAAATTAAATAACATAAAATAATTTATTAGTTAAAAAATCTCTTTGCAAACACATAGCATTTGACAGTTTTGATATCATAAAAAAAAATGGTCCGCCATCTTGGGGAGTACGCCATATTGGATTAAGAATAATGTGACTTAACTATCCGTGTATTATCATTCAAATCAAACGTACCATGTGCAAAATTTGAGCTCAACCGATTGGTGATACCTAATTGTCTTAAAATTAAATATATGCATACTTTACCTATTCACCTATCACATAACTAACATGGCAAGTTAAAAATAAAAGCTTGCAAAAAGCTCTTATTAGGGTCTATTCACATTACCCGACAAAATTAAGGAAACGCTGTTTATTATTAAATTCGTTTATAAGGGTTGTTTTTTCCATGAATGCTCTCATTCCCTAAAATATCGCCAATGAATTAAAAGCCACCCAAAGCGCTTTGAAACATAAAATACAGTGGAATTAAGGCCACGGAAAATATAGTTTTAGGGACCCATAAACATCCTACTTACTTAATAAAGAACTGACAGGATTTTCCTTAACGCAAAACACGAAAAAAAATAATCCATTTTATAACAATAACGTCAAAAAACCCAATTACTTCACTACGTATAAGAAAAAATGCGAATGGCAGAAAACAGAGGCGTTACTCACACTTTTCGACGCCTTTTCATTGGACACGACTACACGAGAGGGAAATAAAAGAAACTGTGTTTGCCCAGAGGGGATATAAAGGGAGGAAGACAATATTGGCTTTATCACTCATATGGTAACAAAGGAAAGATTGATAACAGTTGTTAGGAAAGAAGCTTGGAGGCATGTGTCACAAATATTTGGTTAGGGACTTAATTTGACATAATTTGCTATTGAGCTATGACTGAGTGAATGTGTCCGTTTTGTCACTGAGAAGAAAAAAAATCTATTGATTATGTTTTACCTGATCATAAGCTATGATGTGGACGATGGACCACACTTGTTTAGAAATAAACTATGAGAGTGTGAAAGGTACGGGATTTCAGTGTTGGTCCCATAATAAAAGTTTTTCATAATAATGAGTACAATAACTCCTTTTTAATTAAGACAAGTCTCTGGTCACACCACAGACAAAACAGAACAACGTGTTTCACCTTATCTGGCAACCCACAACCTGCCAGCCTTTTTAACCGACTTCAAAAAAGGAGGAGGTTCTCAATTCGGTTGTCCTCATAACTCCGTCATTTATGAACCGATTTTAAAAATTATTTATTTTACGTAAATGGATATACTTTCCGATTGGTCCAATAGAAATTTCATCAAAATCGGTTCAGTAGTTTGTTGTATCTTTATGGAAATAAGTTTTCCCAAATATTCCAGTTGGACTGGACCGGTTCCACTGTTTTACCTCCAAAACCCAGTAACTGGGTATCAAAACCCTTTGGCAAGACAAGTGTCATATTTTATAACTTGTGAGCACCCGAGACCACTATCAAAGATCTACAAACGACCTCCGGGACCAACGGTATAACGTGCTTTCTAACCATAACGTCATGAAATAAAAATGGCGCGTAAGACCAAGGCATTCCTACAAAATGAAAAGGAATAGTTCAACCCTTCATTTGAATCCTGAAGACAAATACTCCGCTTTACTGGTATAGACAGTAGGGCTTAACAATCCAGGAACAAAAAGAGCGAGTCGAGTGATCTCTGACTGTCCCACTACGCTGGCCCATCTTACAATGGCGCCAGCAAGAGCCGGTGCCAACACATGCGATGAACGATTCTATGCGGTATCGGCGACAATCCTACCAAGAACTGCTCCTACCATTTTAATATAAGTGAGGTGAGATGTTTTCGAGATCTGACGACTTTACACAATATATTTCTTCTCTGAAGAAAAAAAAAGTGAAGAAACGGACATGTTCTAAAATCAAAAAAGTGTGTTCATATTCTGTAAAGATCTTCTTTTATCAGGGTTACTATGAAGTCTTAAAAAGATCATGATTCCGCTCTCAGACGGAGCTATACATAGCGAATAGCACTATCCCGTTTACATCATCGGAATTGGATGACATTAGCACGTCATAGTAGGGCAACAGGACCTCTTTAGAGGCTCAAAAACTTCAAAGTGAAAAGTAAAAGATTTTGATTAAATGGTGTAAAATCTATTATCGGTAAAATTTTCCTATTTTTTAATTAAGTACATCGAATGGAAAGCGGTGTGGTCGACGATGGAGCACGTTTGCCTAAAAGTAACCTCGTCCCCTACTGAAATATTGCCAATAAATTTAAAGTCATCCCCTTTATTGCCTTTAGCCCATAACTAGTTACTATACATATATGACTTCAACCTAAAAATAAACAAAATTACATCATTGTGACTCGTTAAAAAAAGACTCGAGCTATTCTAGGACAGTTAGTAACGCCACTAGAAAACTATTTCAGGGGGTAAAGTTGGCAACAGTCTGCGCTTAATGCCCGGTGCATTGATTATGCATTAGGACCAACAGCCTCAGAGGAAGAGTGCCGAAGGACCAGCCTTTATTGAAAACGTTTTGTATTACAGTCGTATCGAGACGGTTTTATTGCACTTAAGGGTGCTATTCCATCAAAGGTGTAAGAGGTAGCGAGGCTATGTAGCGGCGCTGTGGATAT
The DNA here is from genome assembly GCA_002192655.3 of Mamestra configurata. NCBI lineage: Eukaryota > Metazoa > Arthropoda > Insecta > Lepidoptera > Noctuidae > Mamestra > Mamestra configurata. The sequence goes on along the minus strand of NDFZ01005477.1, from coordinate 441,872 downwards.
GTAAAATTTTTGCTACCAAAGCTGTGCGAGCTTATGCGTTGTGTGTATGCGTAGCGAAGCTGACTCTTGCGGACTCTTTTCAGCTGTCCCTCGCTTGCTTCTTTTGTACACATCTCACGATTTTAATTTTATAAATACCTAGTAACACTAGCTATAATTCAGCAAATCGACGGTGAAGTGCCAATTCCTCCTAACTGACATCTTTCGAGAGATTTATTTTTTACAGCTTTTAATTTACTGGCGCTTTTCCCATGTATTATGTTTAATCTCCGAAGTGCATTAAATGGTTATTAACTAATTTATAATTTATACTAATTAATTTTCAACTTCTCAAGATATTATTTTTTTCTTCCAGTTTGTGTAAATTATTGATCTCAGCAGTTAGGAGTTATTGGAACTTCGCCGTCGAAATCAAATTCCAAAAAAATATTTCAACCAGACCATTAAAAGGTAGAATACACGAGTCCAAGCATTCTGTTGAGCGACGACGGCCGTTTTGCGCGAATGTCACACTTATTTGCACAACTCCTTAAAGTCACTAACTTCGTTTATTTTTTATGCTATGCATGTTGATGCAAATGAAGTGCACTGCCTAGCTACCTCGCACAACTTTGGTGGAAAAGCTCCCTTAGTCTGGTCCAGAAATGGACGATGCAAATTGAGCAGTAAAGGTTTTTACGATCGTGTGTTCAGGCCTTGTTGGTTTAAGCCGAATCTCGCATAAAGTTTGCTCGATTAAAGCAGAGGTACTCAACCTTTTTTAAGCCAAAGCTGCGAGTTTGGAACAAGACTTATTTTTGGACAAACAGCGCATATTTTGTCTTGCAGGGCTTAATTTATATAGCTGGCCAAGCCCTGGCTTCCGCTCTAAAGTTTATTGCAAATTATTTTATATTACTAAAGTTAAGATGGCAGACTTGAAACTTAATTACATTGGCTTGAACGAGAGAAACCGAGTGCAATTTTACATTACGAACAATTCTATTCTGCACTTAAAAGATTATAGAGAAATAAAGACTTTTAAATTTGCCATTGGAATTTCAGACTATTCGGGCAAATAGAGACATGTCAATAAAAGCAATTGCCAAAGTCAAATGAGATTTGATTCACCGATGATAAACGAAAATCGAAACGTTTTCATGGTGTTGGTACAGTCAACAAAGCTATTTGGTATACATACAGGCAAAAATATTATTTTTTCCACTCCACTGCCAATATTTATTAAAATGTGAGTATTATAACTTTTTAAGCTAATGACATACTTAGGAGGTGTGGTGTACAATAATTGTCTACTCAGCACACTCACAACATTGTTTATAAGTAGTTGCAAGTTAGCTGCCTGCATACCAAATAGCTTTGTTGACTGGACATAGGTATACAGTGAAAAACATTTGATTTCCCGGAAAAACTTTTTTGCTTCGTCGATTTTTTTATTTCATTTGGGTGTTTTTCAGTTATCAAAATACATTGCACCAGTGCCGTGGCCTGCCCGAGTCACTATGGCAAGTTTATCATGAGATTTTTGACTTACACGAGTGACCTACACTAAAATCTATTATTTAGTCAAAAACAACTAGATTTATTTCATTAATATTTCACCACAGAACATTACAAAACCTATTACTCCCTACCTGAACTCCTTAGATTTAGTTGAATCTTCCCAGAGCGGACCAAACGCTCTATCTAGATCATTCGTGACTAGCATTCCAGGCCGAACTTTGGCAATGGACGTGCGTACCTTCGGCCATGGAATGTTGCCAGGATTGAACCGGTATTGGGAGACAGGAGATCAGTTAGTGAGGCTATCGGAAACATGGCCACGTAAACATGATTTTGCGAAACGTTATAGTCGAAATTTAGTTTAGCATGGATTTTTAACCGACTTCAAAAAAGGAGGAGGTTCTTAATTCGGTTGTATTTTTTTTCATGTTTGTTACCTCATAACTCGTTACGGCAGACAACCCATCACCAATTTATGTGGTAGAACACCTATCGGCAGAAAACAAAGCATTGCATGCAGCGGCACGACTTCGTGGCAAGGAGCTTGGTTACAAATATGTCTGGGTACGTAATGGAAGGATTTTTATGAAGAAGAACGACCAATCTGAGCGCATTGTAATCAGCTGTCAGGAGGTCTTAAAAACTGTCAGTTAGCCTAAGTTTTTCTTTTTTTTTGTTTGTCATATAATTGTTACTATGCATGTTTATTTGTATACCATTATTATGTTCGCACTAAGTAATNAAAAAAAAACAAATTTCGCGTTAAAGTAAAAAAATACAATAACCCTCTTGACGTCGTATATTTCGAAACTCTGCGTGCCAACTGTAGTAAGCTGAGAATATGTTGCTACAGAAGATATATGGAAAGATTAGAAACCGCGGTTTTAGAAAATCCTAAAATTTTCTGGTCTTTTATAAAAAGTAAAAGGAAATCCAGCAATGCTTACCCTGCAGTTATGATTTATAAAGACAAAACTGCGTCAACGGGCCACGACATATGTAACTTGTTTGCTGAAAACTTCGCAGATGTCTATAACAATACAACGTCACCGCAGCTATCAAACCTTAACATAAATAATAACCTGCCAACTCTCTGTAGGCTAGAACTAAACGCTGGTGAAATATTCCGAGCCCTCATGTCATTGGATGAACGCAAAAGTGTAGGAGACGACGGTATACCACCCGTGTTTATAAAAAGATGTGCAAAAGCGCTGGCTTTGCCCCTCACGATTATATTTAATAAGTCCCTTAAAGATGGCATCTTCCCAGAGCAATGGAAAAAGGCACTAGTGGTGCCTATTTTCAAAGCAGGAGATAGAAAATTAGTGTCAAACTACAGACCTATTTCTATCTTAGTCATCTTTGGCAAAGTATTTGAAAAGCTAATAACTGAACGTCTCTCATCGCACGTCAAACAATTGATTTCCGCCCACCAACACGGCTTTATTAAATCCAGGTCTACTACCACTAATCTCATGTGCTACGTGACGTCCCTATCAGAATCGGTGGATAAACGTATTCCTGTGGACACCATATATACGGACTTCAGTAAAGCATTCGATAAAGTGGATCATTCCCTTCTTATAACCAAACTTCAGCATGTGGGTATAGGAGGATCAATGCTTGAGTGGTTTCGGTCTTACCTTAGAGACAGGTCCTCAAAAGTTGTCATGGGTGGTCATAATTCCAAGCCTTTCAAAGCTTCATCCGGTGTTCCGCAAGGTTCACACTTAGGTCCAATTCTTTTTAATATATTTATTAATGACATAATATACTGCTTTATCCATTCAAAATTCTATCTTTTTGCTGATGACATGAAAATAATGAAACCAATAGAAACTAAATTTGACTCTGCCTTATTACAGGAGGACCTAAATAGACTGACTAACTGGTGTACAAATAATAATATGCTTCTTAACGTGTCAAAGTGTTACTCCATGCAATTCAGCCGTAACAAAATAGTCAAACCTAACCTTTACACGATAGGTCAGCAAAAATTGGAACAAGTAGACCAAATACGTGATCTAGGAGTTATATTAGACAAGCAATTAAAATTTGACAAACACATCCTCCAAGTGTCATCGAAGGGTTTTAAAATCCTTGGATTTATTCTACGGAACAGCAAGGATTTTAAAAAAGCCTCCACAAGAATAAAATTGTTTAACTCACTAGTACGCCCGATACTTGAATATAGCAGCCCAGTTTGGAATCCTCACTACGACATTTACAGCAAACACCTGGAAAGTGTTCAAAGGCGTTTTCTATACCATCTGTGTTACAAGGATCGATTAGCCAAAACAATTGCTAGCTACAAGGATAGGTTAAAACACTACAACATGGTCCCTCTCGCTGACAGACGAAAAACGGCAGACCTGGTACTTCTCCATAAAATTTTCAGTGGAGACATAGACTGCAGCGAGCTTCTAGAAAAACTTAACATAAACGCGCCATCTCGTCTGCCGCGGAAGAGCAACTACAATTTATTTTATGTCCCAGGGTCTAAAACTAATCTAGGACATTTCGCCACTCTCCCAAGACTCTGTAGGCAATACAACGAACTGTCCAAACGTTTAAACTTGGACATAACCCTCTCAATTTCAAAGTATAAGAGTAATGTCACCGCTGTCATATAATGAATAATGTACTTTTACCTTTTTGTTTTTTTATTATTTTATTTTATTTTGTACCTTCTTGTAGTTTGTAATTTGACTTAATCACCTTCTCAGTTTAAATTTGTATTTGAATTTTAAAATTGACATTTTAACAATGTAATTGTAATGTAATGAAACAGCAAATTTTTATTTTTATTTATTGGACCATTTTAATTTAATTTAATATACTTGAATAATTTTATTGTATTGGAATAATTTTATCTAATTTAATTGAATGTAATCTACTCTAATCATTTTATTCTAATTATTAATTTTAATCTAATTGTTATCTAATTCTAATTTAATTTTGTGATTATTTTATTTTTATTTTGTAGGTATGTAAACCTAGTTATATGTGCATGCTGTGGTCTCCTATAACTGAAGGAGCACACTTGAGTGAACCACTGTATCACTGTGTTTTATGTTAGATGTGTGTATCTTTTGTTGGAGATCCAAATAAATAAATAAATAAATAAATAAATAAACTCCGTCATTGATGAACCGATTTGAAAAATTATTTTTTTATGTGAAAAGATTCGATTGGTCCCATAGAAATTTAATTCAAAATCAGTTCAATAGTGTGGTTTTTAAATTAAAATAGCTGAAGGAAATAGAAAATATATCATCCAAGTAAACGAAATTGCGTGTTTTGCTTTCCTGTGACTTTTCAGTGGTGTTGTTACGTAGGGTGCAACTAAAAAGTGTAAACTGAAAAACTTTTTTACAAAAAAATACTAACCCACTTACAAAAAAAAATAAAAATCACTACAAAATATAAAATCATTTTAATTTCGGAAGTCAGTGTTAAAATACGAAGAAAAAACCTAAAACACCGACTTCCTAAATTAAAGTTACTTTATACTTTGTTGCGTTTTTTTTTTGCAAGGAAATAGACTTACCTGAATTGAGCAATGACCCCAATTTTAATTATCAAGATTTAGGAATTAATTAAGGAAGTAAATATAATATACATAAAGAATTTGGAACCAAAAAAATCTCAAAAATGCCTCTTTTTTTATAATGATTAAACGAGTTATAAATTCATTATAATGACAGATTTGATGGCTCTTTGCCAAGCTCTACCGGTTGCCAACCGAGATTTTTTTATTTCGATAGTGCCACTTTTACCACAACCTAATCAGATGTAGGTACCTACAGATACCAAAATTATTATCTGAAGTTATTTTAAGTAACTACGTAACAAAGCATCAAACTGATACATAAATAAGGTATTATTTTTTCGGAAATCACTTAAGTAGTCAAGGAACCGAGATAAGTATCCTCTTCAGCAAGTAAACTGTTTGGTAGGGTGAATGGATACTTATCTCGAATCAACGATCGTACCCACTTTAAGGCCTGTTCAGATCTACGAGGTATTCGCTATCCGGAGCAGTAGCGAAAGCTGACTATGCGGTAATACTTTTTTTGGGAAATCATCAAAAGTCAGAAGGGAGTGTCAGACTCTTACTGACTAAAACTAAAACCCACCCGTGTTCGTCCAAATGCCCTTCGCGTTCCAAGGCCGCGATTTCGAACAATTCCGCGACACTGGCAGGATTCCACAACCCAAACAAATATCGTAAAACTTATATTTGAAAACAGTAACCATGGAGTTTCTCATCCGTTCTTCTCCATAAGAATCTACTTTTTGCGAATGGACAACTAGAGTCACTAATATTTTAATTTAAACTGTAAATGTGACGTTCAAAAGTACCTTTTAATGATCTAGTTGAAAAAAATGAATTTACTTTGCCTTTTGACTTAGACTTTGATCTGGCTGGGCAGTAATTCTACTATTTAAACCTAATTGGATATCGCTGCCGCCATTGCTGTGGCAGAACCTGTTACGCAAAGTATGTGAAAAGATACCGCCTGCCTGGGCGGTATGGCGATACTGGTTTCGCTTTAGCTGCGGAACTCCACACAACATACTCAGCGGGATACCGCACAAAACTGAGGAAAATTTATCGCTACCGCTCCGTGTAACGAATACCGCGTAGATCTGAACAAGGCCTTTATAGGTCAACGAGGACTAATAAGTGCCCTTAGCATCCAATATATATTTCAAACTAATATTTATTTAAACAAAGAGAGTGTGCGAATTTTGTGTTGAGTTGATATATATCTCTAGGTATATATGTAGTTGGAAGGCAATCTCCGGAACCCATTCTTTTTTTTAGGGATGAGTAATCATCAAATGACTTCTTCCGCTTAGGGTGGAGCAGAAGGGCGTGTCAGACTCTTACTGACTAAAACCCATCCGTGTTCCTTCTAAAGCCCTTTGCGTTCCAGGGCCACGGTGACTCTTTCTATCAAATTTCACAACACTGGCAGGCTCTGGCCTCAGCGGGCCCCGTCTCCTATGCTGACATCTGTGAAACACAACACGCCATCGACCCGGGCCTGGTGGTGACCGGACAGCGAGCCACCCAACGCTCACCGTTCGCAGGCCCGCGCCTACGGGGATCGCCCTGCGACTGACTAAAGCCCTTTGCGTTCCAGGGCCGCGGTGACTCTTTCGAACAAATTCCGCAACCCTGGCAGCTCCGAAACCCATACACTTTCTTCTAATAAAAATCAACATTAGATTGGTATATCCATGCTTATAATGTTAATGCGAAAGTAATTCCGACCGATGACCTGGTGAGGGTCGCGGGTAGCCGATGAATGCGAGACGCACAGGACCGGTTGTTGTGGCGACACTTGGGGGAGGGCTACGTCCAGCAGTGGACGTCTATCGGCTGATATGATGATGATGATGATAGTAAATATGTCTATCTGTCTTTTTGTTATATCTTCACACCTTAACGGCTGAAAGGATTTGGACGTAACCTGGCACACGGATAGACCATATCCTACATTAGGAAATCGAATACTTTTATCACCAGATGTTTCCTTGAGATACAAAGAGGAATCTTATTGTCTTCTGTATGGTCTCGGACGTAAAAGAATAGCACCATCCTATCACTTCCCGTGGGTGTCGTAAGAGGCGACTAAGGGACTCACCAGAGAATGGGCAGCAGCATTCTCTGTACATTGCAACAGCTACACTGCGATCGCCAACCCACCTGCCAAGCGTGGCGATTATGGCAAACCCTTTGGAGAAGGCCAGTCCAGCAGTCTGTACTCAAATAAAAACAATAGCTGCATTTTATTCACTGGACGTCCACTCAAAGAAGTTTTAATTTGTTTGCTGGACTTCTGCGCGATCTCGTTGAAAACCTACAGACAGTACTTCATTCCAACTGGAGTACGGATGTACAGTCGAACTGTTAGTAGCTACTCAACATCTAACTAATTTGTTACAATGTTGTGAGCGAGTTAAGTCGACGGTTCTTTTAGAATACTCTTTTGAACAGTGGCTTAAAAGAAGTTAAACTGATAAAGAAAGAAACAGAAAATAAACAAATATAATATGAGGTTGACTAACGAGACCATCGTGTAACGGTGAAGTCTTATAATTGGTATATACTTTTAAAACACTAGGAAGTGGTGACGGGCGGGTGTTTTGGGGGACTGTCTTTATGTAGAACTTTGACGTTCAAAAAGTGCTGGCACTCAGCCTAATTTGAATAAATGACTTTTTTGACTTTTGTACCAACCCATTTTACTTATGTTCTCTATGGGTGTAACCTGAAAATAAATGTTTTTTTTTTTTGCACCTTTCATGTTATCTCTTCACTTCCCGTGGTTAACTGGGCGACAATGCCTTAGGCTTTAAATATGGATTAAGTTCGCCATTGTTTCTTTGTGTTGCATGATATTTTAATAACAATTGTAGGAAATTATTCACTTAAAAAGAAGAAAAACTTTAAAGCTTTTAAGTATAAAATCGGCCAAGTGCGCGTCGGGCAACGCGCAGTGAAGGGTTCCGTAGTTGCTCGTCCCGTAAACCATGGTCAAATTATAATCAGTACGAATTTCACGATTATTACTCATTAACTTTTTGAGCCTAGTTAGCTGTGATAGTTTTCCTTTTTAAATTCGCTATATATGACATATGTTGCCACAAACACAACCGTTTAGCTGGCAAAGGGACCACACTTAGTTTAAAGTTAAATTAGCACTTTAATGCTTAATATTTCGCAAACGGATCCATAGATGGAAAAATGGTTTTCGTACACCCTCAACATTTTTGAACGGCCTATACAACGACACTTCACACCATAGGATAGACAGTAAAAAACATACCAAAAAAAATATTTTTTTTTTCAAGATTTATTTTTACCACTTTGTCGGCGTTTTTAATATATGTAAATGTATACACATACCAAATTCCAACTTTCTAGTTCTAAGCATCTCCGAGCTAAACCGCGTACAGACAGACAGACGGACATGGCGAAACTATAAGGGTTCCTTGTTGACTACGGAACCCTTAAAAAACGAAGACGCTACGAACTTGAAAACAACTAATTATAAGTCGGCGCCAAACAAACAATCAACGACGATCATAATCAATCAATTTGCTTGTCAGAAAAATACATAATTAATTAATACGCCCGACAGAAAAAATATTATGGTAGGCGCCACATAAATTTGCAATAAAGTACATTGCCATTTTTCTAATATCTCTTCGTAGGTACTCGAAAAATGAAGCATTAATGCTAGCGAAGGAGGAGGCGGGCCACGCGAGGGAAAGGCAAGGCCTTCGCCCCAACTGCCGCTACAGAAGAAGACTGTCTATTACTCAAAATGAATCAGAACACGGCGATGTTAGCAGTTTATCGACCTGGCCGGCTACAAAAACCTTAATAACTTTTTTCGTCAGACCACCACAAACTGTTTCTTTGACTGTACATTCTGCATCATGATTCAAGAACCACAGATGACTAAGTAATGAATACTTAGAAGTCACATACTCGGAATAATCGTGCGTCCTTTCTGTTGTAGACTTGAAGAGGACACAGGGGAATCTGCAGTCACACTCTCTGTCTACGGTCACACGTATTAGATATCGTGTTCTACAATTACATTTTGCAGCATAACATAAAATTATGTACCACTTTCATTATATGTTAGTGTTTTGCATATATCCTTGTATGATCATGAAAATCTTTCTTTGTTTTTAGTTATCCGTTTTTTGCAAAGATGCTATTTTTTTCCAAAATAATGATTTATCAAATTCTACTACGACACAATTAGGTACGTATGTTTGTGAAGGTGAACTCTGCTGCCCTACTATAATCGTGCCAATGCCATCACGTTTCCGTTGTGTGAGAGGGACGGCGACTTTTTTTTAAATATGTGTATTGTAATTCCAATGATCTACCACTTATTTTTTAATTTATATGTGAAATTGTAAACCTTTGCACGCCCATGTGATGGTAAAAAATGGAGAACTTTATAATTATAAAAATACCAATGTGCTATACCCATGTTTGCAAAGAAATAAATGATTGATTGATTGATTTCATTAACAGCAAGCAACACTATCGCTGATTGTCAGACGCTTCATTATATCCCGGAAAAAAAATGCACAGGTTCCGCGGGAAATCCCACGGGAGTGGGAAGTGGGAACATTATTAATTCGTCTTCATTGGCTGAATTTGTGCACCGTCACTATTTAGTAAAAACGATTTTCCCAACCCTAGACCCGTATTGTAAATATGTGTAGTTCTAATACGAACAAATACACGGACAACACTAGAAGTACAATACAAATGCACCTACAATTACTGTGTAGTTACTGTCTGCACATTGTCGCTTCGTGGACGTTTGGACATTTATTTTTGTCCGTCGTCTGCCAGTGAAAAGTTAGTCGGCACCTAATAAACGGTCTTTCAGTGACATGTGCCCGACATACAAACATCGAACACGGGTTTAGAAATAAAAGGAAAAAACGGAAACCATAGAGCAAGGTATCATCGCAAGAGACTAGAGACGCGAATAGAATAGAATACTCTTCAACAAGTACACCATATCAAATAGGTTAGGAAATACTATGGGCAGCCTTATCACTAAAAAACTGGCCAAGTGCGAGTCGGACTCTCGTGCAAAGGGTTCCGAACGAATTTAATTTTTGTTTCATAGTATTTTAACACTGTAAACCTCTTATAGGTTTTCCTGTAATCTATTGGTAAAGATCTACTATTTACATTTTTTCAAATTTTAATGATACAATTTCAATAATTTTTAATTTCTTGCAAAACTTCAAAACTATTTATATTAAATTATGAAAAAGGTTCCGATCCGTTTCTTACGAATGTTCGGAACCCCTAAAAAGATCATTTAATGACCTAGTAAAGTAAGTACTTTTGATGACTAAAGTAGGTACTTTAGATGGATTTAAAAGAGACAAGCAAGGATTGTAGTGCATTCTTCAGCTTCCATTATTTGGAGTTGGCTCTCCAAAGTTTCCTGCGCCAAGTCAAGCGATCTTGGTTTGTCGTTGCGTGGCTTTCTTTAGGTCTCTTTCATCGTCCATACTGCTAAGGTGAGGAATTCCCTGCCGATGTCTGTGTTTCCTGCAAAACAATTTGCGTCAAGAGTTGAAGTTACTTCTAGGCGTGCTTCATCACTTTCCATCAAACGAGATTGTGGTCAAACCAATAAAAAATTATACAAAAATGCTCCGCCATATTCGATTTATTTTGGTAGAGAGATAGGTGAGGCCTTGGAGCCGCGGGCAACAGCTAGTGTTACTAATATCATTCGTGCCCATACAATGTGCACTGAGCACAAATAGCTGTCACAACCGTAGTAATCTACGGTTTCCACCGACCGGGCCGCACCGAAGTGCAGCGGAGCATATTTTGTGTTGAGGGAAATTGAAGCGATTATAAAGTGGTGTTAAGGACAATGGGCACTTTTGAATGGACCCCGTATCCAGTATTACCTGTATCAGTTGTGGCATATACCATTTGAAAAGTCAAAATGAAAGCTTAATTTAATTTTTGGCACCTTAGAATTTCATCAACTTAACTTTGATTTGAATTGTAGAGAATTCCTTGGACATTAAGTCCGCCTTTGTACATGAAGTCTAAATAAATATGTAGAGTACTCTGACATCGAAGTCTAGTGTGTCCATACGCCTATCATAGAAAACGACGTTTTGCGACAGGGATATATTTGTTTAAAAGTGTTATAAACCGTTAGTTTTTCGATAAATTTTGATTATAATAATAGAATAGAAACGAATATTTATTCGCTTAAAAACATGGTATAAAAAAATTATAGAATACAAAACAATAACTGCTAACTAACTAGCTTAACTAGTATTTGCCCGCGACTTCGTCCGCGTGAAATAGTTACTTGGGGCAGACATTTTTTATTTTAAGATTATGAAGTTTAGTAAATTTTCAGTCAATGCTACTGAACAGCGAAAGAATAGATAGATAGAGATAGTATAGTTTAACAAATGCTCGACGTGATTCTTTAAATTGGAATTTCTTTTTTATTTATGAACCGATTTACATGAAACAAACACTAAATGTCAAGTGAAGCTTACCACAATGTATTAGTGAAACCACATCTAAATCGGATAAGCGGTTTCTGAGATAAGCGTGCACAAACGCACAGACAAACAGACAAAAAATCTAACAGTCATTGTTTTGGTTGCTACCTATTGGCGTTGATAAAGGTCGGTAAAGGTATTTTTTCTCATATATCTGTCACGTACAGACAGCGGATCCGTTACATTTTTATTATGTGTTTAGATAGATATAGATAATAATTTATTTATTTTTATTGACAACATTGATCCAATGGTTAGTAATATTAATGACATATTTGCCTCACGAGCAACTGGACAGAGTGTTTAAGTATTGGTACATCGTGTTTTTCAGCTCGGGTTTTCAGTATGCTGTTGGTGCTAGCCCTCATTCTGCTTATCAGGGATGCGGCCTTTTTCCTCAGAATGGCATAGAAGTCGTCGGTTCGCGCTGCAGAATCGAGGCAACTTCAACAGCACCCTGAAACCATTATTATAATGCACACGCAGTGCATCTAGTGCCTTCCGCGTGCAATTGACCCACAAACTGCTCGTGTCGAACGCTTGACAATTAGCTTTTAATAAAGTTGTTTATTTTTATGTTTATTACGTTAGATATCAAATGTTTTTTTCACGCAAACCTATTCCTTGTTGTCGTCAAAATCTATGAGTGACATTCACTGACAAGCTCTAGCAGTGCCCAGGTGCCCACTAGGAAGTCTCCAAGCTCTGTGGCGCAAACGAAACAGGTTTTCGCCGCGCCAATTGAAATAATCAACGTTTCCGAAACTGGCGAAAAGCTAAATAAATGTCTGCTGTTGGCAACAAATAGAAAGTGCTTAATAGCATTTTTACTTCTAAGCAAACGACCACATCATCGCTTACTATCAAATTATGGTCAAACGCAAGCTTATCGAATAATAATAAAAAAACTATTAATCTACAGCTCAATTCCATAATTTATGTTTAGATCAATGTAGGCATGGACCATTCTGGCAGACATTTTAAACAAAAACTCTAAAGGTCCTCTATACAAAACGGTATACTCCTAATTTACAAAACACTGTTCTACAAAAAAACTACAAAGTACCATCCTACTAATATTATAAACGCGAAAGTTTGTACGTATGGATGGATGGATGGATGTTTGTTACTCTTTCACGCAAAAACTACTGAATGGATTTTGATGAAATTTGGCACAGTAGTAGATTATAGTCTGGAATACCACATAGAATACTTTTTATCTCGGGAATATGTTCCCTTGGGATATTTTTTGACAATCACGCGGGCGGAGCCGCGGGCGGCAACTAACAATAATATAAAATAACTTTAATTTCGGAATTCGGCTTTTTTGGTTGTTTCTTCGTATTTTAAGACCGTTTTTTTTTGGAAGTCAGTTGTATTATTTGGTGAAAAAAAAATATTATATAATTTTTTGTGGTAGGTACTTACCCCATACCCAACAACACCACTAGAAAGTCACAGGAAAGCAAAACACGCAATTTCGTTTACTTGGATGATATATTTTCTATTTCCTTCAGCTATTTTGATTTAAGAACCAAACTACTGAACCGCTTTTGATAAAATTTGTTTTGAAAATGAATTTTTCATGAAAAAATATTTTTGCGCGGCTGAACATGTTAGAACTTTTCCTTACCACATTTTTATCTTGCATGCAATGTATCATGTACACCATGTTTAAACAAATAAAATTTACTTACTAACTAACTAACTTCAAATCGGTTCATAAATGACAGAGTTTGGTAACAAACATTAAAAAAAAAATACTACCGAATTGAGAACGTCCAAACAATATCTCATCATCTGCCTAGCCATCTCCCAACTATATTGGGGTCGGCTACCAGTCAAACCGGATTCAGCTCAATACCAGTATTTTAAGTGGAGCGGCTGCCTACCAGACCTCCACAACCCATTAACTGGGTGACACGGATACTCCAAGACTGGTGTCAGATTTACTGGCTTCTAACAATCCGTAACGACTGCCAAAGATCTACAAATGACAGCCGGGAACAACGGCTTAACGTGCTTTCCGAGGCACGGAAGAAACTCGGTATGTTTAGGTGGTCACACATCCACAGACCAACCTTGGCAAGCGTTGCTAAACCTTGATCGACCCGCGCGGCTGATATTCTTTAGCCACGAGCTCCTCCTAAACAATATCCTCAAAACAAAATCTGTTGTTATTATAAAACTCAGCGTTGTTAAGACAATTGACAACTGTTGTTGTTATAAGACCGCCCATTGTGCACTTATTTTATGTATGATTGTCCTGTTCTTATTATGAGGTGTACAATAAAGTATATAATAAATAAATAAATACCAGAAATATTCAACATACATACCTTTGGCCCGGGTAGGTAAGTATTTAGAATTTAATTAAATCACATGACTGCGAAGTCTCGCAATTTATTGTCAGACGCAAATGTTTCATGAAATTGCTTTCAATATGCATTGATATAATATGGAAATTAATTTTCTGCCATTGAAGAAAATGTATAATTTGGGAAAGGAAATGTAAAAATGTTTAGATATAGATTTAGGATTCGGAAGTAATTTGGAATACTAGTAGACCGTGGACTAGAATAGAGCAAATAGGTACATTTTATACCGGCAGTAGGTAGATATGCAGTAGGCATATTAAATTTTATTTTTACTTGTTTTAAACCTACCACAGTGTAAAGTACCCAAAGGTTGACTGGTAGGAATGCCTTGATGCATTAAGTCCGCCAATGTACCACTATTGTACATAAAGTTTAAATAAATAAAATAAATGTTTTCTAGTTGGACAGCTCTCGACTTTCACACTCACTGTTCACAATTGGACTCGCACACGAAGGGTTCCGTAAATTAAAATAATAATATCTCGTTTATAGGCGCCACCTTTATTTTTTATTCATTTATTTTTATTATTAGTTGGTTTAGCAGCATTAGACACTCTCTGGTGGCTATTGAAGGATATGGGGTTAGATCTATGCCCAGCAGTGGGACAATAAAGGTTGATTAAAAAAATAACAAAAGACACTCTCTGTGAAAATACCAACTGTCTACCTATTACGGTTCATGAGATTTAGCCCTTTGACAGATAAACGGACAGACAGTGAAGGCTTAGTAATAGGGTTCCCTTGGTAACCTTTCAGGTACAGAACCCTAGAAAGCTTTTTATTCTAAGTACCGCTGTAAACACTGAAGATTAATGTTTCTATGCCTTTTAATGAGTATGTGAAAATAAGGCTTCCACCTCAAACAGCTATAATTAATGCTGTTTTAATTACCGCATTAAATTATTATAATAGTGATCGACTAAGTGCGGTAATTACCTTCATTTATTATAGTTGTTGCTTTATATGGCTACAAAGTCCTTTTTGAAGTTTTATGAATGAATGAATGATTTAGATTCACAATTAGACCCTATGGTGGCGCTGCAATCGGGTTCTAGATTTTGGTCTTTCGAATAGCCGTTCAGGCAAGGAAGGGCAAACACGACGTCCGTCCGCTACTTCTATACCCGAGATCCTTCATAAGGAAACTTCCTCCACTCTAATCAACTCAGTCACCATAACAATGGAAAAAACTCCCTTGATAAAAATAAATAAATAGCCAGAGATAAATATCTATTTCATTGAACCGAGAGGAGTAAAGGACTCGAGTACGTGGTTAGGACCCAGTTTCAGGAACGAAAATATTCACAAAATAACTGTGACAACTTGTCACACGCTCGCTTTTTAGCTTTGATTGGTTGAATGTTATTGTACAGAAGCCAGCACGTCAAGCTACCCGAAACTGTCAAATTTTCCCAATCACCTTGAACCTAATGCTTTAGCGGTACAGTTGAAAATCTATTAAATAAATTGGACCGGTTGTAGCTTGATATGCTGGTGACAGAACGATTGACTGTATGTTTCCAAAAGTCATTTTTATTTTTTTTTAATTCTAATTTTGCTTAGGGGCTTTTATCAAAGATATGCCCCATCGTAACCCTTTTACATTAATTGGCTTACTTAAACAGTATTAGATTATAATATTAATAGTTAATGAATTAGAGTTATTCGTGGAGGATCATAATTAAATGACACAACTTTTTAATAATCTCTGAAGGCGGTACAGATAAGATGGATTGGATTATGCCTACATCACATTTATTTATTTTAAAATCCTTCCCGAAAACTCGCGTTCTACTCCGTTTCGAGCACACTCCATCAGCAAATGTTGCAAGTCCTCGATTTGATTAAGTCAATCGTATTACTTGTATTGCGTTTTATTTCTGACGGGTCGTATTTTTTCTAGAAACCGGGAGTAAGTATCGAGCAGCGTACAATTTCGGTTCCAAGCTTGTTGTGTGGCGTTCTCGGTAATGCGGCTAGCTTTGCCCGAACTTCGTCTCCAATACCGCCACAGATGGCACTCAACATTTAACGGCACGTATTAGGTACAGATGTTGCTGAAAATACTAAGAGAACTTCGCAAATTAGACGGTTCTGAGCAATTTGTGTATAGCAAGAATCATAACTAATTGGCAATACTGATTCCTGACCAGACTAAGCGTATTTTACTATCTTCAGAAATTCTAATACAAAAGTTTATTTGACTGCTATCAAAAACCTACATGAATGAATACTTCTATATGATGTTACTAAAATATAAAGTACTAGTTTTGCCCGCGATTTCGTACGCGCATATCCCGTTTTTCCCCGTTCCCGTAGAAATTTCGGGAAATCCTCTTGTAGTACTCCCTTACATTCCCCAAGGAACCTACATGCCAAATTTCAGCTTTCTACGACCAGTAGTTTCGGCTGTGCTTTGTCTGTCAGTCACTCAAGAGTCACCGAAGAGTTTTATATAATTGATGATTTTATTATTTATGATTAAAAATAAATGAATTCGGTGGAAAATAGAAAAGTTAAAAGCTTTTAAAGTTATTCTTCTATCCCTGTCACGCAAACCGTCGTTTTACTGAATGAAATTCTCTATGTCGTGACTTGCACGAGACGTCACATGCAATTAGAGCTGTCTCAGTTTATCATAAAAAATAATAGTTGAAGAGTCAATCTGCCTAGGTTTTTTCCAACTATCTTATAGTCAGGAATAGTTGAAGTTATGAGCACATTTATATTCACCATTTCAAATAAATATAAGCAGAAATCTCACTTGCACAAGCGATGTATATTTTTCTTTATTTCTATATACCTAGGAAGGAATAAAGAAAATGAAAGAATCTAGGACACGCCGATTCAAACGTGATCTTAGAAAACGTGGAGCCAGGAATATTTGAAACGGTACGTGATGGAGAAACTATAAAAGCAAAGGAAACTAAGAAATCCATACATTGATATTGGTTATAGTAGGCGCCAGATAAATGTGGAATAAAGTATATTGACCTTTCCCTAATAACTGTTCATAGGTACCTGAACAATTAAATATGAATCGTTTTTCATTATTAGACAATGTTAAGGATCACGAGAGATGATGATTCGGGACAGCTTTGTGTCATTAATTCCGTTTTTCAAATGTCAATAATTGTAGGTGGGTCAATGACCGTTATTCCACGATTATCTGGCGCCTACTATAGCTCACCGGCCGGCCTGCCTTTGCCTTATATATTTCTAAGAAAATCGAGCACCTCCTCGCAAATTGAGAAAAACGTAATAAGAATTTTCCGATCTAAAATTCTCGATTGTTGACCTCGATTCAGAGCTTAATCGAGTTATTTTATATAGTAAAATACATATGGGATTATGATCATGATATTGAGTTATAATACAATGTCGACGAACTTCGACCAGACATCAATTAACTGAATCGAAAACAATATTTGTATTGTTATCGACATAATTTGTATATTAAACTATGTTGTTCATTAAGGGTGAGTTTCTACCAGAGATGCGCGAGGTAGCTGAGTGGCGCGAGGATGCGTAGCAACGCTGTGAAACGGTGCGCAGATAACCGGTGTGAGAATGTGTGGTGAACTCTTTTCAGATGCGATGCTAGCAGTTACTCGCTCGGATCCATTTCTAGCACACATCTCTCGCACACATCCCTCGCACACATCTCTTGCACACATCTCTCGCACACATCCCTCGCACACATACCCCGCACCCATCCTTCGCTTGTTCTGTACGTACAAAAACCTCGCGCCGCTAAGCCGTTTTCACCGGAGCTGCGAAGAAGGAGCCTGGTAAAATGAAGCGATTCTATTGGTTCTTAGCAAACACATCCCTCGCTACGCATCCTTGCACATCAATTATGGAAACGCAACCTTCTTGTACAGTACGTATCAAACCACACATAAATATTGATATTTATCACTTCCAATCAACCAATCTGTCTAGCCTTCTGCCAGCTATGCTGGAGTCGGCTTCCAGTCATACCGGATTCAGCTGAATACCAGTATTTTACGTGGAGCGGTTGCGTATTCTACAACCCATTAAGTGGGTAACATGGTACTCCTTGGCTAGACTGGTGACAGATTTTCTGGCTTCTGACTGTCCATAACTACTGTCAATGATTTTCAAAAGGCACCCGGTATAATGTACTAACTTGCTTTCCGAGACACGGATCAATCCATTGATGGTCACCAACCTCGACCAGCGTCGCTTACGGCAAACAACTTGGTTTTTGGTGGTAAGTTTACATCTGCTGGTAATACTTTGTTCCTATAAGTAGCATACTCTGGGTGCATCGTCCTCACATAATATTAAATAAATTTTTGTATACCAAATTTTGTTAAACCATTTTTTGAAAAGAGTAACTATGGAGTTTCTTGTCCGTTCTTCTCCATAAGAATCTACCTCTCCGAATGGACAGAAGAGTCACTTTACTAATTTAATACTATTATTTTACTGAACTGTAAATGATGATGTTCAAAAGTGCCGTTTAATGGCCTAATTGTGCCGTATAATATACGTTTTGACTTTTGACTTTTGCTTAACCACGAAGATCGACCCGTGCGATTTTTATTTCACCACGAGCGCTATCATTCAATTCCAAATAAAATAAAAAAGACGGAAGATATAAAAACAAATTCCTCTACACCTCTAGTGGTGTCCCAATCAATCACTCGAACACCTCTATTTTTCCTCTTTTCACCCCAAAATTTCCCCAAACGTTCACTTTTCACGGTTACCGTAAAGAAAAACATGTGGAACTTAATTGAGGACCTACGAAAAGGTCTCGAAAGAATTATTTTATTACCAACGATCGGTCAGGTAACCTTCTAGTTATTTTGGATGTACACGCGATGTTTTAATTTGGGCACAGATCAATCATGGGTTTGGTGCGAACAGAAGTAAATAGCCAGTTATAACATATTTTCTACATGATTATGGAAACAGAATTCATGTAATCAGAACACCGGACCCTGATTACATGAATTCTGTTTTCACGATTAGCGTCGTTTTAATTACACATTTACTGTACCGTACTTTCCTTGTAGATTATTTTAGAGCTACTTATCTATATAAAACAATTTTGGAACGCTGATGTGGTGATTGACAGTTATGGTATTGAGTTGAGAAGTACATAAGTAAAGGACATTTATTCCATAAATACTTAACTAACTAATATACACTAGAAATAAAAATAAAAACTCCTAACTAAATTAACCCTAAAATATGGCGTCAAATTCATCCGCATCGCTGTCGACTTATATACTTACTTATCTATACTATTAATGCGAAAGTTTCTATGTTTGAATCGATGTATGGATATTTGTTAATCCATCACGTCAGAACGGCTGAACGGATCTTGATAAAATTTGGCACCGAGGTAGATGTCTGGAATAATACATAGGAATCTTTTTTAGCCCTGGACTATGTTCCTTGGGATAATTTTCGACATTCACGCGGGTGGTGCCGCGGGCGGCAGCTAATAGGTAGGTACTGAAAGAAATAGTCGTGTGTAGTTCGCGAACGAACTAGTTCGAAGAGCGCTCCAACAGGCGAACTACGCGACCTAGGTCTCAGATCCGCCGCTCTTTAGTTCGTTAGTTCCTTCGAAATGAGCGACCGAATAGTATTGCGAGAGTGAGTGGGAGCGCGGAGCTGCCCTACCTAATTGCGTCATGTGCTTCTCATCTTTAAATGCTATGCAATATACAAGCTACTATTTACAAAGTTATATTAAATGAATTACAATAATACGAGTACAACGTAGTAACGTAAAAAATAACGGCAAAATAGCTGCTTTAGAAACAAAAGAATGCGCCCAGCAGCAAACTGTAAAGAGCGCAAACGATCTGCTTTTCTCTGAGCCCACTAGCTCATTCAGCTCCGTCTCGAAATATTCAAAATCAAAATCAAAAGTCATTTATTCAAATTAGGCTGAGTGCCAGCACTTTTTGAACGTCAAAATTCTACATAAAGACAGTCCCCCAAAACGCCCGCCCGTCACCGCTTCCTAGTGTTTTAGCTGGGAAGAAGAAGTGGCGCAACAAACTCCCCAGCAACACATCTGTCTGTTAATTTATAAAAACTTGAATTTATACAGCAGTATGCAAAGTTTACAAAACATGACACAGAAAATTATGTCTAATACGTTAATCAAATTGTATGAAATTAATTGACACTTATAATTGATATTGAGTTGGGTGCTGGTGAACTAAAAGAGCGAACTAGTTTGCCAAGGAGCTGCGTACTAAAATGAGCGCTCCGGGTCGCGAACTACTATGCGCAAGCACCACTTTTTGTATTAATGGATAATGTAGCTTTCTGTCCAGTGAGGACTTTTCGTAAAGTTAGGCTTACAAATCCAAAAAATTGTACCCGTATATGATATTAGTGGGAAAAGAAGTTCACACTTTATAGTTTTCTTTAAAAAAGTATTTTCGTTTTAGGTTTGTGAGCTAATAAATACTTGCAGATTCAGCCCCAGGGCTTGCGTGTTGAACTGAAACATTGTCCCCAAACCTATTTCGGCAGCAGATGCTAATATTAGACAGGACTGGAACTGTATCATAACTAAGAGTAAATTACAAGAAGCTTGTGGCGGCCACATGGAAAAAAAAGAAGTGAAATTTGTACTGCAACAAAAAGAACCGCAACGCCATCTATCCTGTCAGCGACGAACTACCAACGAAATCCTGCATCGCGCAAGCAAAGTTCTCCGAATATCAACTATCGAGCAGTTGCACACCAGACACAACAACCGTCTGGTCGGAGGATCCTCCCGTTTCAGTGGAGATATGCGAGACTTTACCCTCTGTTTTGCATACCTCTACAAGCTTACAGAAAAATGGTGTAAACATGTATCTTTCTGGTTTAATGAAGTATAAAATAAAAACTATAAATATGGATTAATGGAAACAGACAATATTTATGTATCTAGTTGTTATTACTGCGTTACCAAAAATAAAGCTCTAGTTTTGTCCCCCTTTTTTTGAACCCACAAAATTTATAACACAAAAGCATAAAAATAACTTAAACACAACCCTTGTTTAATCTTTTCTAAAACAGAGAGCGACGACACAATCATAATAAATTACACTCAACAACATTTGGGGGATTTCGTTCCAAAAATGCCGCGAAAAATCTCGCGAATTTCTAAATAAAATAAGTGAACAATATGAAGAGGGGTGAACCGGGAAAAGGGTATGTATATTGCATCTCTTATTTGAAGGTTGGGGACTATTCGGTTACAAATGTGTTGTCTCCCATTGAAATATTTGAGATTTCATTCGTAGTACCCCATATTGGGGACTCTGACATTTTTTCAGCTTATTTGAATATACTTTTCCCTGTCTGATGGGAGAATCTCAGATTCCCTCGTCGGTATGAAGATAGGATGTCGTGTGGTTACGATAAATCGATGGGGTCGTTTTCAGCGTAGGATTTTCTCTACAAATGAAGGGAATCTTTTGTTGAAGAATATCTCTATTTTCCGGATGACACACTTTAGAAATAGGTTACTATAGATGTATCGATTTGGCATGGCATAGCGGTCATTCACCCTTCAAAACTTCATTTATAACCTTAGTTTCAGAAAATAAAATAAATAAAAATACCGTACTGGATAATGATTTTTAACTTTTATTACTAATAAAAAACGATAAATAGTTCATTGTTCTGGTTTTCCAAACCATATGTGGGTTGGCATCCGGTTAATCCGGATGTAGCTGAGTACCAGTATTTTAGATGAAGTAACATCCTATCTGAGCTCTAAAACCCAGTACCTGGGTAACTTGATACCCTTTCCGAGGACAGGTGTGTCAGACAGGTTTAAGGCTTTTGACTACCGTAACGACTGTTTCAGCCTAACGTGCTTTCCAAGGCACAACGATGTCTTCAGCATGTCTCTCAGCATGAAACGGATGGTCGCCCATCCACAAACCAATCTCGGCAAGCGTCATACAGACATTTATAGAAAAAGGCAATGACCACTGATGCTATACTAAAACACAACATCCATACATATAATAAAAATGTAACGGATCGCGGTCTGCACATGGGAGATATATGAAAAAAAATATTATTGGGACCCAAAACAATGATTGTTAGAATTTTTGTCTGTGCGTTTGTACATGCTAATCTCAGAAACGGCTTATCCGATTTAGATGTGATTTTCACTTATACATTGTGGTCATTTAACATTTAATGTTTATTTCATGCCAATCGGTTCATAAATAAAAAAGTTATGCCAATTTAAAGAATCACGTCGAACATTTGTTGAACTATCCATATCTTTACTGAAACTTTACTTAACTCTTAAAATAAAAATGTCTTCCCTAAGTAACTATTCCACGCGGACGAAGTCGCGGGCAGAAGCTAGTCTATAAAATATGTATATTTATTTATACATAGACTTTTTGCGTTTACGTAAACTCTCCTAAACTTTTTCGACGGCTCACCACTATAGCACGGCAACGGAATGCCCGCCTCCTATGCTAATCGCCGTAGGTTCGATTCCGTATTGGGTCAAGTATTTACATAGACTGGATTTTTATTTTCAAATCTATATTTTTGTGAAGTAAAAGAATTCTGATGAAAGTAGTTCAACGCTTCATATTAGCGGATATTTTTTGCACAATCACTGCAACTAGCATCTACAATACCAATACAAAAAAATCTCTTTTGAGGGTTTCGTACTCGGAGACAAACCACAGAACCCTATTACTAAGCATCTGCTATCCGTTCGTCTGTCTATCATGAATCGTAATAAGAAGACAGTTGAAATATTCACGTTTCTTGAATTTGTTGTTTTAGCGCCAATAAAAATATACAGTCTTATTTCTATTGGCGCTATAACAACAAATTGATAATTTTAGGTCAACCGGAAGTACCCTATATTTTGAGGATTTCGTACTCGGAGACAAACCACAGAACTCTATTACTAAACATCTGCTATCCGTTCGTATGTTTGTCATGAATCGTAATAAGAAGACAGTTGAAATTTTCACGATTCTTGAATTTGTTGTTATAGCGCCAATAAAAACGTGCAGTCTTATTTCTATTGGCGCTATAACAACAAATTGACAATTCTAGGTCATCCGGAAGTACCCTATATTTTGAGGGTTTTGTACTCGGAGACAAACCATGGAACCCTATTACTCAACATCTGCTGTCCGTTCGTCTGTCTGTCATGAATCGTAATAAGAAGACAGTTGAAATTTTCACGATTCTTGAATTTGTTGTTATAGCGCCAATAAAAATATACAGGCTTATTTCTATTGGCGCTATAACAACAAATTCAAGAAACGAGATTTTTTCGTACGGAGCCTTGCCGGTTTTTTGATTTTGCTAAATATTTCTTTCTCTACCTTTTCCTGTCTTTTTAGAAAAATGTATTGTCACAAATATATGGAAGTGTACTAAACCGGTGAAGAGGGTTGACAAAATTTTGTTGATGTTGCTGACCTTTTTTCGTCTGTTTAGGTAGTGCAAATTGTTGAGTTGATGTAGTTTTCGTTTTTGTATACGTTTGTTTTATTTGATAATAGCTGCCGCCCGCTTCACCGCCCGCGTGAATGTCCCAAAATTATCCCAAAGGAACATACTCCCGGGATAAAAAATCCTATTTGTTATTCCAGACTATAATCTACCACTGTGCTAAATTTCATCAAAATCCATTCAGTAGTGTTTGCGTGAAAGAGTAACAAACATCCATCCATACATCCATACTTACAAACTTACGCGTTTATAATATTAGTAGGAAATACATATACATATAGTAGGAAGTAGAATAATGTTTGCAAATACTGATTCAATTTATTCACTGAAAGAAAGCCTCACAATAGGGTATTTGACTTAAAAAATCTAATTAGTCCGTCAGACAGATTTCCAAAAAATGATGGACATGTATTTTATTTTTTATCACGTAAACAAAAAATTAAGACTATACACTGCATTGAAAACTCCTGTGACATCACTTACCAGTACACTTTTCACTGGAAAGTGATGTTACAAGTCCCCACTCTTTATCTTTGATGTGTTTTATCTTCGTATTTTTTATTAGTTTGATAAAATAAAAAAAACTTATCCAATATTTTTCGATAATCTAACTGACCGACTAATTAGATTTTTCTAGTCAAATACCGTATTTCCAAGTGCCGCAGGTTTTTCACCTCGAAAAAATTCACAGGTCCTTTGGCCAAAGGAGCGTTGCCAGGAAAAGAAGCAAGTTCCGTATTAAATTAATATCTTAATAATATCTTGGGACAACTCACACACGGTCATCCGATCCCAAACTAGGCAGAGCCTGTGCAACCAGGCAACTGATAAACATTCTTATATTTTAAATACATACATACTATAGACAAATAAAATTCACTATAAACTTATATTGACAAGCAAGCTACATTCTCAAACCATAATTTAATAGTGCAGCGTCAGTTCAAAGCTATTACAAATTTGATAGTTGAGCCGACTCGGGGGCGCCCTGAATAATTTGATTCAAATTAAGCCGTTTGATGTCTGCTGGCACTGCTTTACTTCATCATTTTGGACGTATTTCAGTGGTAGAAGTTATTGTTAATATAACTTGGTAAGTGGAAGTGTACCTGTACATAGTTATATTAGTTAATAGACTGGTATATTGGCGCGTATGGATCATTTGTGCAACGTCTGTCTTGGCGACGACTCAGCCCCAAGTTGGTCAGAGATCGTTAAAAACAACAATGAATGAATAACTTACATTTGGGTTATTGAATTGAGAAATTCAACAACTCACAACATTTGCATACATCGGTAAATTCCGATATATGGGAGAACTGATTATTAGCTCTAAGTCCTCCATGGTTTAAAAACTAAATAAACATTTTTCAACTACAAAGTTATGTTGGTCCCTCAATCCTACTTGTCTTTGCGTCTGTTCGGTGCTTTCGTAGTGCATGAACGTCAATAGGTAATGCATACTCGGAAAAAATCGGGGCTTGATTCCCGTAATGGACGAACTACCATTTTTTTATGGATTAGAAATCATCAAATGACTTCTTCCGCTCTGGGTGGAGCAGAAGGGCGTGTCAGACTCTTACTGACTTAAACACATCCGTGTTCCTTCTAAAGCCCTTTGCGTTCGAAGGCCGCGGTGACTCTTTCGAACAAATCCCGCAACCCTGCCAGGATGGACGAACTACCTACACTCGAGTTATGTTCGACCTACTGAACCCTCGGTGCGCGAGTCCCACTCGCACTTGGCCGGTTTTTTTTCCTATTGAGTGTTCTCATGTACATAATAGTATCATTATGTGACAATATTCTGATGAAACGCGAAATGTGATTATGCCAATTTATTTCAATACCCTTTCGTTGTTTTGTTAAGTCATAAAATCCGTTACAAACAGGAGCGCTAAACACAAAAAAGCTTTTTCAAAACACCATTTTCGTTCTGCACCTAACCAACCGACATTACAGCCTGAAAGAAACCCTGAAAGCCTACAACGGCACAATTTCCACCGTGAAGCCACAAATGGTTTCACAAGGGGCGGAGACTTTAGCCGCTCCATTATAAACTTGCTAATGTAACGTCCTGAGGGCCCCTGAAGGACTCTGCAGGAATGAGACCTGCCAAGTGCGAGTTGGACGTACAAGGACGGGGTTCCGGATCCGCCATGTTAGTTTGTTAGCTTGCTGAATTGGTGTGGGAATGAAATAGGACAAAAGTAGTAAAAAAGGTAGTTTCTGCAAGCAGCTTTACCCCATGAATATCGGAAATTATCCCAAGGGAACAAACTCCCCGGGAGTTAGCGAAAGTACTTCTTGTGCTATTCCAGAGTATAATTTATCTTCGTGCCAAATTTCATCCAGATCCGTTCAAACGTTCTAGCGTGATTGAGCAACAAATATTCGTCCATCCAAACTTTCGCATTTATAATAATACTAGCACTTCGCCCGCAACTTCTTCCGCGCGGATTTAGTCTATATTCCACAAACTCCAACGCCGCCTCTACCTCCTTTTAAAGGTTTGTTGTGGAAAATTAAGCACAACGAATTTCATTAATTACCCAGTCATTTCTGCTGCTGATTCTGTTTTCTCAGGGTCATCGCAACTGTTCAAGTCGTTCACCTCGTCAGGGGTTCAGGTTTAGTTCAAGTTTAGATAATAATATAGTAAGATAAGATAAAAAAACATGCGGGGCAGTCTTTGAGGACCGCCGATAGAAGTGAAAACTAAGCGTTCGGTGACGATGACGCGAGTTCCATGATTTTTGTTCACCCATTATTGGGTGGAAAAAAATATTTGCCTGACCCGGTAATCGAACCCTAAACCGCAGGCACAGCAACAGCAACGCTAGTAACAAGTGAACCAACGGGGTAAGCTAAAACTAATAACAAACTCAATTTCCTAATAACTTTCGTCTAGTCCAGTATCCTTTAGTAAATAATTGAAAAACGAAACTGAAGACGAAATCCCTTACTACGCTAAATACATACTAAGTTGGTCCTTCGGGATCTAAATTGGTCTTTTGAAGCCCAAAGTCCCGATTGAGTCATCCTCGCAGACTACAGTAACGCCTTGCTGGGAACTAGATACGGCAGTTTTAATTCAGATAGTGAATGTCACCGTTTCTCTCTTATAAATATGGTTATGACAGCTGAAATTTATGCTCTGGTCCGACCTTCACAACCCAGTAACTGAGTAACATGGTAAGACTAGTGTCAGATTATCTGAATTCTGACTATCCGCTACGTCTGTCAAAGATTATGAAACACGAGTACCTTTTAAATTTTGAGGGATTTTTTTTATATTTAAGTTTAAAAATAAATAAACTAAACTAAACTCACAACAATCTAAAATATAGCATCAAAACATTCGTCCTCAACGGTGTCAGCTGATAATGTACCCAAGAGACTGGCGGCATTGCCACGTTGAATGGCAATACTTAGCCTTTGGCCAAACTAAAATCCAGCTCTTGGGTCACGGGAAGTGGTAACCAGCCGTTAACCGTTTCGAAATTTGTTTGAAAAGGCTGTGAGCACAAGGGCCCCACGGCCCGAGAGTTTCAACTCCAAACGGCTCGAAAATATAGTTACCAATAAGGTTACTATATTAACGCCGCTTGAGGTTTTCCGCAGCCGCAGCAGCAGCACCAGCACAACACGATGAACTAGGAAGATGGGATGGCGCAAGAGTATCGACACAGGTTGCATCCCACACTAAAGACCGACCCATTTTCCATGGAAATCCATCTTTTAAATTGGTCCAATATTGGAGGAAGAAATAGGCGAGAGCCAAATCGTGAATTATGATTTTACTTAGGATATTCAGTCATATCTCTCCGACAGTGTTTCCTCTTAAGATGGCGTCTCTAGTTAGTGCCAGTGCTACAAATCCGTGCTCTATGACCAACCCTAATCTACTGAGACGTAATAACTGTGTTAGCGACTCGAGTAATTTGAATTCGGTCGCGTTAGGCTGCGGTCAGACATGACAAGCATTTAGTTGCTGTTATCTACTTGTCGTGACGTGGTTAGCTGTCTCTCTGGAAGCTACAGATATAGATAGAATATCTTCATCATCATTATTATATCAGCCGGAAGACGTCCACTGCTGGACATAGGCCTCCCAAAATCCAACCCCTATTATGGCAAACCCAGGTGCCATGATCGCCACGCTTGGCAGGCGGGTTCGCGATCGCAGTGTAGCTGTTGCAATGCACAGAGAATGCTGCTGCCCATTCTCTAGTGAGTCCCTTAGTCGCCTCTTACGACACACACGGGAAGTGATGGGATGGTGCTATTCTTTTAAGTCCGGCACCATACAGAACAGATAGAAAATGCTTTGTTAAAAATAGTATACCAGCTTTGGAAGTTATTGAACCATGTAAACATATAAGAAAAAACTGAAAAGTGAAAGGAATAAAAAAATAGGTAATAAGTTGATTCTTATTACTTAAGACTTTTTGTTTTCTTACAATTCGTTACGTTGGTATGTCTTTGAGAAAAAATGTTGCTTAAAACTGGCACAAGACGTGATATCGCTAGAGTATAAAATGTTATTCAGAGAATTAATATCATAAACAAGTAAGATTGTTTGTTTTTTTGCAAGATGTCTTCTTGAAGGACCGGTTCGATTTCGGAAATACTTTGACTGATAGAAGGCTTTATCATCGTTGAGAGCCATAGGTCACATACCATGGGATGTTGTGGCCATATTGCGGGATAGGCCACATAACCGGAGCCACGGAAAAAAAAACTCCAATACATTGAGAAAAAGATTTAACACACAAAAAATACGCGCTACGACTGGAAAGATCATGTGGAAGCGCTACGCACCGGGCTACGGTGTAACGCGTAGTGTGCTACGCCGTAGCGAGTGCTACGATTGCATAGCATCTACGCCGTAGCGAGTGCTACGATCGCAAAGCCTCTACGCCAAGGGGAGATATTTCGCTATCATATATTGATGAGTCACAGATATACATACTAAATGGAGAATTTAATATACAGGGAAACATTTAATTCATTGAAAATCTTTCAGGGAGTGAAAGTAATCATAAAGGGACAGATTCTGAAAAATATTAAAAAACAGCTCTTCAATACTCATATGTTCAACATAACTCGCTCAACACAAGTCACCCTTTACAGCTATAAATGATTTATGAGTTTCAGTATAATATATGTACTTTTCTTGTAATTATTTCATATAAGATAAAAATTATTATATAATCTTATATATATACAGGGTGTCCCAAAACTCAACGTCAAGCCGAAACGGGGTGACAGGATTGATCATAACCATCACGAGAAAAATCTGAAAAAAAATCTATCCCATGCAGTTTAAAAATTATGGGCATTTTAAGAAAAACCTAGAAATTTGATCAAACTGTACCATTTTTCGGTTATTGTGGTTATTCTTTTTTATTTTTGTTCATTTGAACTTTGGAAACGTAATCCTAAATAACATTTCTAGAATCCCAATAAAAAATAATGACACAATTGCCTCAAGTTTCCGAGAATTGAGACTATTTGTTAAACTACGAATTTAAAATTTTCAAGATTCGTCGACTTTGACAGGCCCTCCTATAAAAAAAATGTACTAGAGTGCCTTGGCAAGTGGCATTAAAAGTTGGCGCATTTAATCAGAATTCTAAAATGGTACAATACTTGTTAGTTCCATACAATAGAAAAGAGTAAAAAAATTAAAACCTCAAGTAACCCGATTTTTGCTATCTCATTTTACTCAGTTAAAATGTTTTTAATTCACACAAGCTCTAGGTAGGTTCTTAATTTTAAGACAAAATGATGAGAGAGATGGATAATGGGTATGTTCGCCATGAGTGAGCGAGACAGATAGTGACGCCACTTTTACCAAAGTGAAAAAAAGTTAGTAAAATTAGTAAAATAATTAGGTTTGTTGGAATAAAAGTCAGATGATAGAGAAATAACGTTTTTTATTACAATAAATGTTCAAATTGTTTACCATCAGCCTCAATACAAGCCCTACATCTTCTTAAAAAAGATCTACTTATTAGTCGGGCATATCTTCGAGAGTTGATCGCCTCAGCTGCTTGAGAAATGCGTTCACGCAGGTCGGCTACGTTCTCAATGGGCTTTGAGTAAACTTTTTCTTTGAGAACTCCCCAATAGAAAAAATCCAGGGGATTTAAATCTGGTGAACGGGCGGGCCACGAGATAGTGCCCGAACGTCCAATCCACCTTCCCGGATATTCCTGGTCAAGGAAATCTCTTACTTGCACTGCGAAATGCGCTGGGCAGCCATCTTGTTGAAACCACATGTCGCGAAGATCTGCTAGTGGTACGTCCTCTAACAGGGTTGGTAAATCTTCTCTTAAAAAATGTAGGTAATTAGTTCCATTCAAGTTCTCAGGCAGTTCAATAGGCCCAATAATTTTACCGTTTAAAATTCCGGTCCACAGGTTTACTTTAAAACGATACTGGGATCTATCTTCTCGCATTAAATGTGGATTCTCCACATGCCACTCGTGATAATTGTGCAAGTTCATGTAACCATCTTTTTTAAATGTCGATTCATCTGACCAGAGAATTTTTTGGATGAATTGGGGATTCTCATTATGCCTCTGTAGCATTGTTCTACAAAAAGAAATCCTTTCCTGATAATCTCGAGGTAGAAGACTTTGAACTCGTTGTACGTGAAACGGATGCATTTCGGCTCTTTGTAAAATACGATGAGCAGTGCTTTTCGGTATTCCCGTTCTTTCTTCAATTCCACGTACGGAAATACTTCGGTCACGTGCGACCTCTTGCAATACTTCTTCCTGGAAAGGAAACACAGGTCTACCTCCAGCCTGTATTTGATTCGGGAAATGGCCGCCCTCTGTGAGTGAACGGTGCACATTAACAAACACGCGGTGATCCGGGTAGCGCTCTAAATTTGGATATCTTTCACGATAAAGTCTAGCGGCAGCACTTGCGTTGCATCTGCATTCCCCATAAATGAGGTGCATGTTCGCATATTCTTGTGAAGTGTAGCGCGTAGGCATGGTAGATAAAAAGGATGCCAACACAAAAGTCCAGAGAGAAGCCAAAGTTGCCGGTATGTTATCAACAAGTCCAATTCACAAAGATTCAAGTCCAAAAAGAGAAGCCAAAGTTGTCAGTACTAAATCAACACAAGCGAATACGAACGTGCGCAGTAGACGAATGAGCGAAACGTACTAACTGGTTGGTGTCGGACTGGTAGCGTAGCCATTTGCTTGGCTGAAACTAGTGCGAATGAAACAGATAGATGCCATAGCATCTATCTGTTTCATTCGCACTCGTTTAAACGACGCATCTCCGTCTCAATGCGTGGCGTCACTATCTGTCTCGCTCACTCATGGCAAACATACCCATTATCCATCTCTCTCATCATTTTGCCTTAAAATTAAGAACCTACCTAGAGCTTGTGCGAATTAAAAACATTTTAACTGAGTAAAATCTGATAGCAAAAATCGGGTTACTTGAGGTTTTAATTTTTTTACTCTTTTCTATTGTATGGAACTAACAAGTATTGTACCATTTTAGAATTCTGATTAAATGCGCCAACTTTTAATGCTACTTGCCAAGGCACTCTAGTACATTTTTTTTATAGGAGGGCCTGTCAAAGTCGACGAATCTTGAAAATTTTAAATTCGTAGTTTAACAAATAGTCTCAATTCTCGGGAACTTGAGGCAATTGTGTCATTATTTTTTATTGGGATTCTAGAAATGTTATTTAGGATTACGTTTCTAAAGTTCAAATGAACAAAAATAAAAAATAATAACCACAATAACCGAAAAATGGTACAGTTTGATCAAATTTCTAGGTTTTTCTTAAAATGCCCATAATTTTCAAACTGCATGGGATAGATTTTTTTTCAGATTTTTCTCGTGATGGTTATGATCAATCCTGTCACCCCGTTTCGGCTTGACGTTGAGTTTTGGGACACCCTGTATATTAGTATAATCCCTACGGCACATTTTATAGTTTTATTTATGCTTTGAATGAATGCAAATTGTTTTCTGTTATTATTTAGGTAACCAGCATTTTCCATGGCTTTGCTTAATTTAAATTCCGGAATAAAAAGGACCCTATGACCCATGTCACTAACTTTCTATAAATAAAAGAATTTATTTATTCGTGTAATAATTACCTCGAGGAAGTTAACATAAAAATATGGAAACAAATAATTTCATCTATTTGTAATATTAGTTTACACAATGTATCTATGCCTTTAATCCCTCCAAATTATCGAGAACCCCATTCGACCCTAAACTAATTGATTGGCAAACTTACAACGAAAAGCACAAAATATCCCCTGAAAATAGCGAATAGCGGTAGTATGGCAACACTGAAACCACTTACTGGCGGTTAGTGAGAATGTAGAACTTTTATTGGATACCAACAAACATAAGCCTGAAGTTAACTTTTAAGTAGTTTAATTGCGGAGAGGTTTTGTTGGAACTAATTACTTTGTACACACTACATATTTTAGCAGTTTTTCCTAGCGCTATTTGCTTCCTTCGTGATCAGAAATAAAGGGAAACAAGATAACCAACACAGGCCGAAGAATTTCTAAGCTTATGTGGCAGTGGGCAGGACACATTAAAAAAAAACATGCGGATCAGTCTTTGGGGACAGCCAGACTGGCAAAGTGCGAGTCGAACTCGCGTGAAAAAGGGTTCCGAACGAATTTCATTTTTTTAACATGTTATTTTAACACTGTATACTTTTTATAAGTTTTTCTGTAATCTATAGGTAAAGAACGATTATCTGAATTTTTTTTCAAAATTTTAGACTCAGTAGTTTCGGAGATAAGGGCCAGGGAATGGTCATTTTCCGTCTAATTTCTTGAATAACATCAAAACTTTTTTTTTAATTTGTCCCTCAAAAGTGACCCCGTACTCAAAATTTATTTATTTACGTAACACGTCCGTGTTTGGGTCACAGAAGCTCATATGTGTACGAAATTTCAACCGATTCGGTCCAGTAGATTCGGAGAAAATTGTCTATGACAGACGGACAGACAGACACCCGAGTGATCCTATAAGGATTCCGTTTCTTACGGTTGTTCTGAACCCTCATAATTAAAATGAGTCAGAAATCGCAAGGCCGCTTTGAGCAAGCGTGACTTTTAATGCTCGTGCCTTCCTTCAAGGAAACGACTCAAGTAAGCAATCAAATCAACTCCATTAGATTTACCTACCCATATTCTTGAAACTTGCCACCGATACTATCAATTTCACGATGCAAAAATAGGTGATTTCTTAGAATCCCACCAGCTTACAGTCAAGGTGACCTCGCCAAGGCAATCACAGACAATATTCTATTTACTATTGACCTTATTATTCTCTAAGGCGTGCCTGAATGAAATAATGGACGAAGTTGGGTGGCGCCGTTATAAATCTTTAATTATTAATTAATTTATGAACTGTTTCAAGGTGTCTGGACAGGCACTAACGTCATCTTTCTAGGAATACCCAATATACCCAAAGGTTGACTGGTAGAGAATGCCTTGATGCATTAAGTCCGCCCATGTATGTACCACTATTGTACATAAAGTTTAAATAAATATAATTAATATTTTTAGCCCTCAATTATTCACTTGATCTATACCAAACCGCCTGATGACTGATGACCCAATGTGAAAGCGGTGCCTCTGTCCAGGACATGAGTTACATGCTGGAATGATCCAAAACACCTTCCCGTTGAAAGACCTCATAAACGCCACTGACGCTGTTTTAATTGCATTATATGCGTACAATATTTATTTATTTATTTAAACTTTATGTACAATAGTGGTACATGGGCGGACTTAATGCATCAAAGCATTTTCTACCAGTCAACCTTTGGGTTATAAAGACTATACTGTGGTAGGTGTACAATAAATAAAATTAAGATACAAAATTGAATTTTAACATTTCGGAAAGAATATACAGATAATATATACAATACCATACCTACAATACAATACTTAATCCCACCCACATGGAAATTGTGCATCCCCATTATAAGTTATGGCATATTTCTTATTTTGAAGTATAAGCTATATATTATTGCAAAGTTACAAGAAAATCCGTTCAGTAGTTTTTACGTGAAGCATTAACATCTATCCATCGATCCAACTCTCCACACAAACTTTCGCGTTTATAACGCCAGGTTTCAATTACGTATCTACCTTTAAACAACTGTCAAATTAGCTACCAACAGTAGCTGAAATGTCATGTTTATAAGGCAAGCATGACGTTTAAGGTACTATTGGTAGCTAATTTGACAGTTTATTTATTTACTTTTTAAGTAAGGCACACCAACGGCATATTTACAATTTTAACATAAATCTGGAAATAACAAGTATTGAATGCACAGCATTCTCTATAAAAGATGAACAATTAATTAATAAATTTAATTTAAAACAAAATAAATAATAATCAAATTTAAACAACGCATTACAAAATAAAATGAATTACACTTTATACAATTGTAATAAAAATAAAAGTAAAAAAATTCGTATATCAATAAAAGATGACAAATAGAGGTATAGTATGTCACATTGCGAATAAATTTAATTATATGATGACTGGCCGTAAAAGTACCAGGATTGAATAGGATCTAAGAAGTTAAGCAAAGATTCGAAAAAAAGAAAACGATACCTTAGTCTCGAGTCAGGCACCATCAACTAAGGGAGTGTTCAAGTATTAAGTAACGCAATTTTTGACGTTTATCGGTTCCCCCTCCCGAAACGTTACGTATCATCCAAGTGACAATTTTTACCTAAAAGTCACAATTATGTCTACTACTCTCATGTTACCAAATTTTTTTAATCAATAAATGTCATTTCAAGAAAAATATTGATGTTTATTTTTGTTTGGCCAAGTGCCTACAGTTTGGTGATTGTGTAATTCGAAAATATGTTTAGTGAGCTAGCGTTAAATAAAAAAAACAATGTTACATAACGCGTTGTTCGAACACCCTTCCCGCCCCTGTAACGCATCGTAACATTTTACAAGACCCTCCCTCCCCCCAAATTGCGTTACGTAATACTTGAACGCCCCCTAATTCAAAATAGTACTGGTTTCATATGAAATTTTCAGGCAGAGTAAAATAGCTGTGCAAAAATATAGACAGACAGACAGCAAGGTTGCAGCGAAGTTGACTGGGTACTCAGGCAGCGCCGGATGTTCATTTAACTAGCATTCGTATTTTAATGAACCTTTTTACAGTAAAGTCCTTAGCTTTCCAATTCTTTCTTTTATTAAATCAAGACACATTATACCTATTGAACTAACTACTGAACTGCAACCATATGAAAGATAAACCGGCTTATTCATAAAAAACTTAGCAGATTTTAAATTCTAACTTTTTGAAGGAAATGTGAATTACGAACCTATAAGTTGCCTCCTAGGCATTCTCTGCCTATCAACGATTGAGTTTCTGCTACTCAAATAATAATTAAGAATCTGCTAATCAATGGTTCGATTTTATGAATCGGGCTTAAAAATGTTAGAAATCTTTCACTAATGTCTAGTTAACGTCACACTTTTTATTGAACTGTCATTTGATTTTATCTACACTAATATTGTGAATAGAAAAGATTTGAATTTTTGCATGTTTGTTTGTAATGAATAGGCTCGATCGATCTTAAAATGTCTTTCACCAGTAGAAAGCTAGGTTATATTTTATTTTCAGTAACCAATCGCAGTCGCGGACGAAGGGCTAGAGAAAAATGAATGATTAAATTATGATTATGAATTAATAAATTTTCAGTATCACATTTTTATTTAGCGTGACATTCTGTCTTTATGTAGAACTTTGACGTTCAAAAAGTGCTGGCACTCAGCCTGATTTAAATAAATGACTTTTGATTTTGATTCATATTGTGACAATACTGAGTCAGTAAAGCAGATTTTACCATTCATAGCACAATCTTAATTTTAACTATAGAGTAAATAAAAATGTAGGTAACGAACCTGCGAGACTACTTCACTACAAATTATAAAACAAAGTCCCTCGCCGCGTCTGTCTGTTCGCGATAAACTCAAAAACTACTGAACGGATTTTCATGCGGTTTTATCCAATGGATGGGGTTATTTACCAGGAAGGTTTAGGTGTATAATTCCCTATCAGAATACCAGCGCTGCGTTATTTATTTTTTAGATATCGCAACATCAGCTGAGATAGGGACCATTTTGGCCTCGCACAGATAATTATTTTATTATATAGTTACTTATCCATGTTTCTTACATTATATTACTGTTTAGTTATTAATTTTATTTTATTGTTTTGTTTGTCTTGTGCGAGTCCCAAAGAAATATTTTTTATTTTTTTTATTTAATATGGGTTTGCTCTTGACTCTAGTCTAGGTCAGTTTTTTCTTCTTCTTCTTTCTTCTTCTTCGTCCCAAAATTCCTACGGGAACCGGGGAAATGGGATATGCGCGTACGAACTCGCGGGCAAAAGCTAGTACAAGATAAAGCAGAGTAGGTATACCTACGTCAAAAACATTTTACGATAGAAATCAGGGCAGTCAATTTTACAGACAAACTTTATGGTATCATAGAAAATCTATTTACGGGTTAAGTTACAAAGTTTAAAAGTAACAAGCACTTAAGCCAAAAAGTAATGCTTAAGTTTAAGACGCACTCAAGTTGTCTGCAAACTAAATAGATACTCGTAGACAGACGTAATCAAGTTAAAAAGTTAGCTGTGCCGTTAATACGGGTGGATTTTTTAGGGTACTTGCATTCCCAAAAACTAAAAATAAATTTAGAAAATTGTTGTCGGCTTCCACTCCAACGGATGCTGCTGAATACCAGTATTTTACGTGGAGTGCCCATCTGACCTCCACACCCCTGTAACTGGGTACCACAGTACCCCTTGGCAAGACTGGTGTCAGATTTTTCTGGTTTCTGACTACGCGCAACGACTGTCAAAGATGTTTCAATGAAAACCTTATTTATGTGTATGTATGTATCTATGTATTTATAAATGTTTTTTTATTTTTTTTCTTCTGTCTATTTTTAGTTTATCTTTAAGTTGCACCTGCCATGTTGTCTCTGCACCACCCTAAGGTCGACTGGTAGAAAATGCCTAAGGCATTAAGTCCGCCTTTGTACAGTGTTTTTACTAGTGCATAAAGTTTTAATAAATAAATAAATAAAACCGGGACCCACGGTTTAACATGCTTTTCGAGACACGGAGAAGTCTCGGTATGTTAAGGTGGTCACCCATCCACAGACCAACCTCGGCAAGCGTTGCTTAACCACAAGCTCCTCATGACCCTCCTCTCTACGTGACCAAACTTTTCAATTTGGGAATGTTATAGGCTTAACTTTTTTTTTGGTGACAGGGTGGATATCCTCATCACAGACACATCAGGGGTCTGTCAGATCCCTACTGCTTAAATCACCTCGTGTGGTCACCATGGGCACGGAGAAAACTCGTTATGTAATAGATGGTCACCCATCCACGTGTGTGACCTCGGCAAACGTAGCTTATCCTCGAAGTTCGACCCTATTCTCATTTCTTATTCTATCCAGTCTATCATAACACCACACAATATATATGTCACCGAGTCACTTATATTTTAATTTTAAACTGTAAATTTGACGTTCAAAAGTGCCTTTTAATGGTTTAGTTGAAATAAATGAATTGACTTTGACTTTGACACCAGAAAATATCGCGTGAAATCAAATAATATTACAATCCAACGGATTCTGCAATTTCCGGTGACATATATATCATTCAAGATACAGCGAAATGAACGTTTTGAAAATTAATAACTTCTCCAATTCTGACTGAGTACCTACACGCAATTAAGCTAGACACATTCAAATAAACTATTTAACTAAGCTCGGTTAAAATTAAGCTCTAAACTTAGATTAAGCAACCTGCGTACACCGCAGCCAATGAAGACTTACGCTTGAACTTAAGCACGATGTAAGTTACTTAGCCATCGTGCAGGTGTAGCGTGGCCATAGAGCAACAAATCTCCTCGGCGGACACTGCTGGAGACAAAATGGGGTAGGTATTTGACAGGTTTTTTATTTCATTTTTCAAAACTCATGGAAAGGTGGATGGAATACACAATAAAATAAATTGTTTAAAAATCTAAAAAAAAAACAAAATTTGAGCGTTTTAAAATCTATGATAAACGGAGACAGCACTAATGCGTGTGACGTCACTCGCAGGTCACGCAATACTGAATTTGCACCATCCAGTACAAACGACGTGTGACAAGGATAGAAAAATAACTTCAAAAGCGAGGAACTTTTTTACTTTTTTTTTAAAGATCGTACTGTACAGCGTTGTATGGAAAGTTTATAAAGAAAGTTTTATATTGAGTCAGTAAGTGTCATCGTTTCCAGGGTTGCGGAATTTGTTCGAAAGAGTCACCGCGGCCCTGGAACGCAAAGGGCTTAAGAAGGACCACGGATGGGTTTTAGTCAGTAAGAGTCCGACACGCCCTTTAGCTCCACCCAAAACGGCAGAAATCATTTGATGATATCCCATCCTTAAAAAAAAGTACAAGAAAAAAACAGCTAAACAGCTTTTTTTTTTGCTTGGATATTTTTAGTTAGACGTACTGAACGCTGTGTTAAAATTTCATCTATTTTAATGGGACCTTACATAAGGGATTGATCAAGTGACACGTCGATAGATTTTGACATTTTGGCAATCCCGTTCGCCACGCTACCGCTGACAGAATGTGTCACTGTCTTGTCTAGATGTTCCGGTGTTCCGCGCTCTATGGTCGTGCAGGTACTTATGTAATACTTCACCGCAGTATTCGGAAAAACCATCCACTTTGAATTTTAACTATGTGTTGTTTATGTTAAGTTCATTTTTCTAGTAAAGTGAGCGATGAAAGTGCATTTTAGCGAGGTGGAGAGTCGTGTGTGGGATGCAAACCTTTTTAGAATATTGTTGGATGGGAAGTGCAAGGATATGTTTTGTAGTTGAAGATAATCCTGCCTGTGTATTTTTAACGCTATCAAAAGTCAGTATAAAATAATCTTTGTTGGTTTAAAATCTGTCTATAGAATTTGGTTTGGTAGGATCATATTTTCATTAGAATCTTACTACCTCAGGTTGCAGTGCCTAGTCTTGAAGGAGAAAACTCTCTGCCTGCGTCTGTTTTTCGAACGCATACAACCCTAATCTCTTCAAAATTAGAGTGAACAGGCTTCTTCTGGGTAAGCTCGCTCCATCGTCGACTTTGTCTCTGTCATCTATGACCTAGACTAGAGTCAAGAGCAAACCCATATTTAATAAATAAAAAAAGCCATTTAGATGAAATAATCCTTCCTAGCGCAGTCGTGTACAAAGAGAGGTCTTTAGTGGTTCGGCTAAGTTGCCTCATCTTTTTCTTATCTTCTTTTGTTAGCCTAGAATTTCCCAATACTGCGCAAATCATTATCATCATCATATCAGCTGAAAGACGTCCACTGCTGGACAAAGGCCTCCCAAAGTGTCGCCACAACAACCGGTCCTGTGCTTCTCGCATCCATCGGCTACCGATGTATCGAGTCAGCGCGTTGCGTAGCAGCCATCGGCTACCCGATGGATATACCGACAAATGTCAGCTCTAAATCATTCAACACCCTCTTTTTATTATGTTTCCTAGTATTACCTATACATATAATAAAACAGTAGCAACCGTTGTGACTGTACATTAAACAAATTTACCAAAAATGGATTAAGAGCGATAAAAAAGGAACATACAACACAAAAAAATATTTTTGTCGTTCTGCCTGTTCACGCTAATCTTTTTGGTTTCATTTAAATTGGTGACCAGGAAAAAAAAATATTGGTCATTTAAAAATAATTTTACGACATGATTTAAATCGTACCCATTGGTATCATAGACTACTAATGGGAACGGATGTTTTAGGCTGGTTGTCATCAAAGTAGTTAGCCCAAGTGGTTTACAACTCGACTTTCCACTAACCCTGCCTTTATTTTAAAGTTTTTTAAGTTTTTTTTTTTATTTTGGGTTTGTTTTTTTTTCTGTTTGTATTTTCAAACAATCTTAAAACATATGTAACATCAATGTGTAATGCACTAATGTTATAAAATTAATACTATCTATCTGTAGGTGACGAACTATAATGACCGCGCATAAATGAGAATAATTAACCACACACGAGTACTTTCCTGCCATTGTAACACACAGTGAACACACGGTTTTGCCCGTAACTGTCGACAATATTATCTGTGGCCTACTAACTGGCACTAAATTACATCACCGCATTATATAAACTGATTTATTTTATAATTTAGCGTCCTGACCAGGCGCGGTCGCTGAAGCACACTCCGGTGCTTCGCCGCTTTGAAATATTATTCAACAAATTGTTATAGGTTTATTTAAATAATCTTGCTGGAAGCTGTGATTTTGCTGGTATATTGGAATTATATTGACTCGTTTTTTTATTTGAAATGGATTTGCTATGACTCTAGTCTAGGTCATAGATGACAAAGACAAAAGAGTTCAAGATTTTCAGAAATCTGTTCTTATTGGTCAATAGTATCACGCTTGTATTGCTCGATGGGATAGACAGAGATGTGTGCTCATCCATATAGGGGTAGTACATCCACATTTCACTATTTATGTTAAGTCATTCTTGTATTGCCATCAACCAGGAACAAAATCATACTCAGGCTTCTAGTTTCTGATGAAAAAACCCAAGACCTCGTTGCCTTACCAGGAAATCAAGACCTCATGCTCAATATCAAACTACTGACCACACTTACATATTTTGCCCAATTTTTTATTAATACATAGTTTAGGCTAGTCTCGATACTGCTTTATCAGACCAAAAATCCAGCCAAGTGCGAGTCGGACTCTCACACGAAGTTTTCCGTACAACAAATCGAAACAAACACGTTTCTTGTATGGGAAACCTTTTAATTTTTAAATTTAATTATTTTTGTTATAGCGGCAATAGAAATACACACTTAGCGAAAATTTTAACTGTCTACCTACTACGGTTCTTGAGATACAGCCCGCTGACAGACAGATGGAGTGCGGCACAAATACAAAACCAAACAAATATAAAATCAAAGAACGTGTGCAATTGCACATGTTCTTTAATTCGTATTTAAATTATATGACTTCGTAATA
Source organism: Mamestra configurata (assembly GCA_002192655.3). Classification (NCBI taxonomy): domain Eukaryota; kingdom Metazoa; phylum Arthropoda; class Insecta; order Lepidoptera; family Noctuidae; genus Mamestra; species Mamestra configurata. The sequence continues at coordinate 401,284 of NDFZ01005477.1, read as the reverse complement.
GCCAATTGGCTAATCTCACATCGCCAAACCTAAATTTTAATATCATAAAATAAACTCAACAACATCTGACGCTAAACATGCCCAAAAAACCGTAACAATGTTAAAAGTTACATCGACAACACGTACGTAAATAAGCCTAAAACATTGTTAATTCCCCGTCGAAAAGGGAAAATAAAATTGTCCCCGCAAAGTACGAAGTTTTACCAGAGTTAACATAATCAAAACCGAAGTTACGGTTCTTGATACAAGGGTATGCCTACTTGGTGGGACAGAGAAGTTATGTTTGTAACTTGGAACATAAATAAGGCTGATATTGGGCAGCTGTGTTATTATTGAATTTGGATTAGCGTAATTTTGGAACAGGATAGCGATTCCTGTGTGTTTTCAGTGAGACTGTTGAAATTATGCATGAATATGACTTGAGTATGTTACTTATGAGTTTTATTTAGTAACACTTTACGCACACAAATGTACAGAGGCGGACTTAATGCCATAGGCATTCTCTACCAGTCAACCTTTGGGTGATGCAGAGAATGGTAGTAGGTGCAGTATGGTGGATAAAAAGCGATTGACATTTAATTACATACAAAATAAAACATATATAATGAAAACCTTTAACTAAAAAACATACAATTGGCGGCCGTATCGCATTCCGCGATCTCTTCCAGGCAACCTGGAATGGATAGAGATAGCCTGGACACGAAATGGGGTTGCACTTGGGGTGAAAAGGAATCACAGTGACAAGTAGTGTCTTTTAAAAACGGTTTATAAAAACAAGTCTTTGAAAAAGAGGTAGCAATTGTACACGTTGAATTGATACCGGTATAGCATTGTAAAATACTTTGCATACTATTGTATCAATTCAAGTTTTTAAAAGCTTAACAGACAGATGTGTTGCTGGGGAGTTTGTTGCGCTACTTCTTCTTCCCAGCTACAACACTAGGAAGTGGTGACGGGTGGGCGTTTTGGGAGACTGTCTTTATGTAGAACTTTGACGTTCAAAAAGTGCTGGAACTCAGCCTAATTTGAATAAATGACTTGCAGAAACCACGGCCTGTCATGCAGCCGTAGCGTGGGTCGCATTGCGCGGCACGCGAATCTTAACGACATCATCCGACGAGCTCTTGTCACCGTCGGCGTTCCGGCTGTGTTAGAACCCAATGGCCTGCCACGCGACGATGGCAAGAGACCGGACGGCATGTCGTTATTTCCATGGAAGATGGGTAGGCCATTAGTGTGGGATGCTACTTGTGTCGATACTCTTGCGCCATCCCATCTTCCTAGCTCTTCGTGCTGTGCTGGCGCTGCCGCTGCGGCTGCAGAGAACCTCAAGCGGCGGAAATATAATAAACTTGTTGGTAGTTATATTTTCGAGCCGTTTGGGGTTGAAACTCTCGGGTCTTGGGGTCCGAGTGCACATAACTTATTTAAAGATCTCTCAAGGCGCTTAGTTGACACTTCACGTGACCCAAGGGCTGGCTTTTACCTTGGTCAAAGAATAAGCATTGCCATACAACGTGGCAATGCCGCCAGTCTTTTGGGTACACTTCCAGTCGACAGCGATGCGGATGAATTTTTTGACGCCATATTTTAGGGTTTATTTAGTTAGGAGATTTTATTTTTATTTCTAGTGTATATAGTTAGTTAAGTATTTATGGAATAAAGAACCAATGACTTTTAAATTTTGAATTTTTAAATTCCATAGACGAGCGGCCTTGGCTGTGAGTCTCTGATGACAAAAGTTCCTCCTTGATTGAAATCAAAAGGCCTTTATCTAAAATGAACAGGTACAAAAAAACTACTGTCAGAATACTTGAAACCTATACCCATCGTCATACAATTAAAATGATTAAATAGAGAACATAGAATTCTGAAACAATTAAAATAATTCAATAAAAGCTCCAATCGGTTTGATTGCAATAATTATAAAAAGTCACGATGCGCTAGAAATTGATAACTATTAATTTGCTTTCAGTAACAATTGTAGAAAAGAAAGACTTTTAATGTTTATATTGCATTAGAGACCGGTGATTATTTTTATTGTCTTGGAAAAAATCGTGGAAATAAATCTGCTTAAGGAACAGTAAAGATTGCCTATGCTGGCTTTGAACACTTATACGAATTTAGAAATAGTACATTTTGAAGCTAGTGTGCAATTTGTCATTGCAGCCCAGGCGGAGTAGATGCTCCAGCCAAGGGCGAGGCCGTTGTGGAGGTGATATGGCCACGCGTATCAAAAGACGTTTTTCAACACACTTACTCGAAAAGAAAATAAAACCTTTCTTGTAATAATTACCAGAACCTTTCTCTATCAAACCCAGAACGAAAGAACAGGAGGGCCTACAGTACCTACAGTCTTAATAAAACCTGGCCTCGACAAAATAAAAGCTGCAAATTCTGCAAACTCTAGAGTATAAAATCATAATGACGCAATTTTATAACAAAAGAAAGCCACTTAGCGATTAAAAGAATAATAGCTACTCTTCTATTCATATTGCTTGGTAACGTCAGCGACCAAAGTCGATTAAAAATTCAGTAATCTAAATTTATTTATTTTTTTAAATAAATCCGGATAGATTGAATTTATTAATAAAATTCAATCTAACCGGATGCAACCGTATTCCACTATGCATGAAGCCACGTCATATCTGATCTGCCTTCAAAACCCAATTGATAGAACTTTAGTTTAGCAAAACGTTTTATTTGAAACAAGTGGTCCCGGCGAACTTCGTACCGCCTCAGAATAAATTTTTGCCGTGTTCTTGGTCGCGGCATTGTTAATGATAATATCGGCACGATAAACCAATAGAAACTCGAAACAAACACATCAACCGGTCAACTTCAAAACTTCTAATTGTCAAATTTTCAATCATACTTAACCACAGATAACATTACGTTCAGCTGTCAGTTGCGTTTTGTTATTCCGTGTCAGTTGCGTTTTGTTGTACCATTTTTAACAAATGAAGGGCTAGACTGATACTTATGATATGTTTTGACTGATAAATTTTTCGTTTTTCTGTTTGTTGCGTTTTGTAATAAAACGTAATAAAAAAAGTATCATATGTCCGTCTCTTGGTTCTAAGCTACCTCCCCACCAATTTTCAGCCAAATCGGTTCAGCCGTTCTTTGAGTTATAAATAGTGTAACTAACACGACTTTCTTTTATAAATATAGATACCCCTTACAAACCAGACAGTCAGTTACCTCACCAAAAATCTTCGAACTTTATCAAATTTCATTCGAATTAGTGTCAATTTTATTTTATGTTTGAACGGAATGAATGTCAATATCGTTCCATTCAATTCAAAATTAGATGTCGGAAGTATTCCCTTTTGGGTTCATTCAATTTTGCTAAAGGGAACGGCTACTTTTCAAATGTCAAAGATATTTTTGCCAAGAAATTGCTAATTTAAAAGTAAAAGGCAATTTAGGTCATAAATCACTTAAAATATTCATACTTTTTTATATCCTGAATTTGACGATAGCTTTAAACGATCAGAACATTAAGACCTATGCTGACACAGTTGAATCAGCAGCTTTTAAGCCATTGCAAAAGCCACTTTATTCTTTCGGGAATTCGATTTAAAGTTACGTGCTGTTACTTTTTCAGTGATGGCTTTCCGAGGTAGATTTTATTCAGGTTGAAAAAAGGGGTTTGTGGTTGCAAAAAGGCTATTATCTAGTACAATTGTGTGCGAACTTTATCATTGCTTAATCCGATGGTCATCAATTTTGTTCTATATCGTGTCGTTGTACTCATATTCAATGCTCTATCAGTATATAGGTTCTCCGCAATCAATCAATAGGAATTAGTCTGATTCCATTGTCTATTGTACCTACAAGTACATACCTACCTAGGTATCATTAGGATTGTTACAGAAACATTATAAAACAAAAGACGAATTAAATAGCGGTATTGATTTGTTTAGTTCAAATAAAAATCTATACTTGGAATGTGGTTAAGTTCCTTTCCGTAATTGGAAAATATCAATTTCCTTAAAATAATTTAAGCAGCATGAAATAGCAACTTTATATGTATAAAGTGTGACAAGCTCTTCGATAACATGACCAAATATGTAAATATAACCGGGTCACTTTGTACTACGATAACTTTGATTGGACTTGTACTTTTTGATTTAAATAAACTTTATATTTAAGTCCTGCCATTCCTTTTTCGAAAACAGTTATTTCTTTGCTGCTGTCTGTTTAATTTTTCCTGTAATATTGCCATATTTATGGATACCAAATAATTTCTACGTAAAGTTTTCAACAATATACAAAGGGTATTAAAAACATTTGCCCTAGTACAAAGGTGACAAGACCGGCGGATTATCTAAAAGGGATTATTTCAGAATAACATTGACGAGCAAGGGCCGGCCGGATCACGCAACGACCCGGCACTAATCGGCCCGACCAATCTATACCTCATTTGGCACTTACATGGCTTCGAAGGAAACCTTAGAACATCACTTTTTCGGTATTGCACATTCAGCACAAGAACGGCTTAACAAGACTTCCGTGTCGGGGTAATTACCCATAATGCGACCCCTCGTTAATGTTTCTTTGATCCAGCGGAATTCGGCTGCGGAAAAAGACATTAAGCTAATCGCTGAAAATTACGATTTTCGAGTCATTTGTCAATTTGGTTGATAAGGAAATCGGTTTTAGCAACTCATGAAGTCATGGCAGTCTTCAATAACCGTTTTTTTTTATAACAAATCATTTCGGAAACGCTCATTCGGTTACACCTTACCAGAATCGGTAAATTCAAAATTAACTATCAATATGTCACGTATTCAAGCGAAGACCCGCAACTTATACTACAGATTTAATATTACATGGAATAACTTAAAGTATGAGTAACCTTACATTCCGACACCCGCAAGCAGCGGGGTGTGGAACGCGCTAATTCGCCGTAAACACGTACCGACCATAATTTCCTAATTTAGCTCCAATCGATGGAAGTACTTCAACTGTAGTTTATATTTGACTCATAAATATGAAACACCCATTTGATTATTGAGTATAAGAAGCTACTATAATCATAAATATTACAGTAGACTCATTCATCACGAAAATAAATATGTAAAACAGAGGGATGTTCTCTAAACTTAACCCTGAAAACATTCAATAAGCAGTATCAATCATTTATAAGTGAAGAGTACTCACTCAGTTTCGTTGTTTTCGAAGATCACGCTGCCTTGGGCAGTCTCGTACTGAGCACCATTCTTGGCGGTGCCGTCTTCGGTCCAGTACGGCACCCTGACCTTGCCCCGGGCGCCAGCTGTTCTCACGACCCTCAAGTCGTAAGTCCCCACCGACTCCGTCAGCTCGAAGTCCCGTTGCGGGAAAGAGAACACACCAGAATGATCATCGTCCAAAATAACCACCGTTGCTGTCGACGGAGATATTAAGCAAGCCCCTCTAGGAGATGTTAGTCGCACGTAGAAATGCTCGTCCTCTTCAAAGACGTCGTCGTCGATTACTTGGACGCTGAACGTCTTCTCTGTTTCTCCATGTCTGAAGGTCAGGGAGCCTGCAGCGGCGACGTAGTCTGACCCGGCCTCAGCTGTGCCATCCTCTGTGGTGTACTGCACTGTCACTTCTCCATTCAAGTCACCAGCTCTCACAACCCTCACTTCGAAGGTTCCGCAGTTTTCCATCACCGTGTAGTGGTCCGGATCAAAGCGCACGTTTGGACCGCGTGACTCAAGTGACATGGATCCGGACTCTCTCCGCTGTAACTCTGCCTTCACTTCGCTCAGATCACTTTGAGCTCGTTCTGAAATTTTCTTAGAGAAATCACCTCCACCTGTCATTTTGCGAGTGGCAGCAACTCTGTAGAATGCCCTCGACTTCGGGCCTCGAGACATCAAAGTCTCTAGAGCCATTCTTTCGACAGTTTCCAAGTCTTCTTCGGGGTGTTGTCTTCTTAATTCCCTTAGGACTGTTACATATTCTCTTCTAGACTTTTCTTGTTCTCTCCCTTCCTCATCATCGGAGAGGAAATCGTCGCCTCCTGGCTTTAGAGCCATTTCAACTGAGCCATCTCCTTCGGCTTCTACAATAACTCCTCTTTCGTTCACTCTGTAGCCTTTCTTTAGATATTTATACATAAGGAGCCGACGGTCTGCAATGTATGCTGTTAAGACCGTCGCGGGAAAGAAGAGGAACGTGACCAGACCTTCCCAAACCTCGACTTCGTTGGGTGAGATGACAGCTAGTATGAGATAAAGCCACACATATGCGAAGATGGACCACGTCGCTGTCACTAGGAACACTCTTAGATGTTTGATCTTCCTAACTTCGCCATCTGGTATCACCACTACACAGATGGCTATGATCACAAACAAGTTATAAGCAGCTGAACCCACGATGGTACCGGGTCCTAAATCGCCTGCTTCGAAGTTCTTTCCAGCAATTTCAATTACAGATAGTAAGATCTCAGGTGCACTAGAACCTAATGCCATCAAAGTTAAGTTAGCGACAGTTTCGTTCCATACTCTGACGACAACGATCTGTTCGCTGCCGTTTCGTCGCACGCGCACCTCCTTCTCTCTAGACGTTATGACTTCTATGGCGGCCATAAATCTGTCGGAGACGATGGACACTCCGATGAAGAGGTACATGAGGCAGAGGAAGTAGATGACGCCTCGGAAGGCGATCTCGTAGGTAGGTACATCCTCGAGGGGCTGCCACGCGGGGAGGACGAGCCCGTCCGAACATGCGAGGACATGGTGGGGGGTAGTGTTGCGCAGAGCGAGACGCGCAGACGGCTCGGCGCGTGTCACCGCGCAACTAGCCGCGATCGC
>NDFZ01005477.1:383038-394005 GCA_002192655.3 Mamestra configurata | reverse complement strand
ATGCCGCGATAGTGGCGGCGACCGGCGCTGCACGAGGCCGGCGCCCGACTGAGCGTCGCGACCAAACGACGCCCCGCCCCTCACCCTCGCCCGCTGTTTCCGCGTGATACAGCGCCCGAATATACAGTAGGTCGACTCCAAACAAACCGGGACGTGATTTCGTGGACTAAGTTTATGTCAACATTCGAGTTGGAACTGCCAAAGTCTATAACTGTTGTTTATCGATGGTCTGTAATCCGATACTTGGGTCATCAGTCAAAGCAGTGTGTCACTCAGTTTTGATCTGAAATTTTGCTTTTCTAGGGGATATTTTGGTTTGTAGTTCTGTTTTTCTTGGTGTATAACAGTGGGCTCTTAAGCCGCAGAGCTGTTCCCGTACGCTCACGTTCCTTCACCTTACTTGATGGAGTTTTATTGGCGTTGCGGCTCGTAAACTTGGTGGTAGAAAAAAGCTTATTAAACGAGCCAACGGGGGACTTATTAAAACTTAGTTTTGGGCACAGTTATGTTTTAGACGACTTTGTTGAAGTTCATTACAAGTTAAGTTTAAGTTGAGGACCCTGAAAGTTTAAGTTGTGTACCTACTGATGGAAATGTGTGACTGGTTAAACAGAAGTTTGTGCTTAAATATGTAGGTCTTGAATGTAGCAGTAAGAATAAGTCCTACCCAACCGCGAAATTGGTGATGATGGTATCGCGAAGTGCTAGATCGATGAAAATCTTTTCTTTAAGACTTGTGTAGCAACCTCTTGGTGGTCGCTAGATTATGAGACAAATATAAGGTTACGTAAAGTTTGATAGAAAATGCTTTATTGTACACAATATCCCTAAATCCTGAAGGCATCATGACGGTCTTATCGTTGTCAGCGAAATGGTAAAAGAACTACAACAGCTTAGGCTGACATGTAGCAACTATTTTGCAGATTGAAGATTAAAGTCAAATTCCATATAAATCATTTTAATGAAGAATTTGCTTATCAGTTGCAGAGATTTTTCAACTGATTTGCCGATTTGAAAAAATATATCTAAGTATAGAAAGACTTATAATGTAATTCAATTTAGTTCATAATTTTAATTATATTGTGATCTCAATTTATTTTAAGTCAGAAAATCTATTTATATATATTTTATTTAATTTTCATTTACAATAATTACATTAGATCTACTCTAAAAATGATGTGCATGCCTGTAAGTGACTTGTTTACAGAGGATCTTCTCGTTTTTTTTTTCAAAATATTGATTTGTAAATGAGTCGTTGGTGTGCCTATGTTAAAAAAAATATGTGGCTGCCTGAAGACGGACGGCGCCGCCGAGGCCGGCCTGGGAAGTCAAAGTCAAAGTCAAAGCATTTATTTCAAATAAACCATTATCAGTTACTTTTGAATTGTCAAAGTCAGTCCGTCAAAAACATGAAGCTATTTGCACGTTCGAAAGCGTAGGTCTCTATGGAGAAGAACGTGCAAGAAACTCCACGGACACTCTTTTAAATCATTTTATGTTTACAAAAATCCTGGTTACATTAACCTTGTTACTTCTATATATGAGAACAATGTAAAGAAAGAAAACAATTTATAGTATCAAATATTAAAATGAAGCAGTGGCAACTAAGGGATGAACTTCGTGAACGGGCGCCGTCATTGGAGACTGGTTCCAATGACGGCGCCCGTTCACGAAGAGATGGCGAAAACGACCTAGACCTCTACAGCAAAGGCGAGATGGCTCTGGAAAAGAATATCTGGAAGGGTTTGGAGGATGCCTTTCCCCAGCAGGGTAGCGTACAGGCTGAAAAATAAATCAATCAATAGTCAATGACGACACGGTTGGCGCAGTGGTTGAGCGATTGACTGCTGCGCTGCGTGTCGCGGTTTCGATTCCCGCACGGAACAAATATTTGTATGGCCTACAGATTGTTGTTCCGGGTCTGGCTGTTTGTGCCCGGAGGCATAATTAGTTTGGTTTACTTGTTAATGCTTGAGTTTGTCTATTTCTGATGGCTTAATGGAGTGTGCTAGCTACCAAGTGTCAATTAATTTCATTTAATTTGATTTACCAACAATTTGAATATTTTATTTTCTGTGTTATTGTAAAATACTTTGCATACTTCTGTAAAAAAATCAAGTTCTAAAACTTAACAGACAGATGTGTTGCTGGGGAGTTTGTTGCGCCACTTCTTCTTCCCAGCTAAAACACTAGGAAGTGGTGACGGGCGGGCGTTTTGGGGGACTGTCTTTATGTAGAACTTTGACGTTCAAAAAGTGCTGGCACTCAGCCTAATTTGAATAAATGACTTTTGATTTTGATTTTGTGTATATGAATTTGTATATTTGTAAACGCACCCACAATACAGGAGAAATTTCTAGTGTGGGACAAAGTTTAAAAAAAAAATACTAGTAATCAGTTGCTAAACGGATCAGAGACTGTGCGAATAAGGACCGTCATATTTGTATCCCTTATGTTTACGGTTTTAGGCGTTTCATGGCACATAGCTTCCTTGTGCTGGTCTTTGACAAGTCAGTCCATTCTCAAGGCTTGCATAAGTGAGTCCGATATACATAAAATCTTTAAATATTTTTGTACTAACATGGCTTGTAAGTTTGTATAATACTCAATACTCAATACTTTATTGCATTCCATAATGTAATGTACAACAGTTGGTAAGTCTTAAAGTAGAACCAATTATGGACCCTGTCGGGCACATCAAAGTTATAGTTAGAGGAGAAGATGAAGAGCGCTTATTGAAATAAGGGAAAGAAAACCTCAAAAATTAGGTATATAAGTAGGTATTAATTACATGTTCATATATATTCCTTTTATAGATATAAAGCTTCATTTTAAATTAACATATACTGAAGGCGAACATAACATTAAAGATATTGCATGGTAATTTTACGGTTTACTTCATGTTCATTTTATATAACATATATATTCAATAAAAATACATATTAGTAAGTTTCACTGAGTCTTGTGGAGTGTAATGTTATAGTATTTGCATATATATATATTTATATATACATATATATAATGTTATGTAGAATTGTATAAAATTTATATATTTTTTGTAAATTCATTATTACTCATGATACTTATGTTATTTTTAATTAAATAATTGGAATAATTTTAATATTTTTTTAAGAGACAGAATTAAGAATAAAATAAAGGCAGTTACTTATAGCAGTTAAAGTTATTATTGTAGTTAAAAAGTTTTAGTTAAAATTTATCTTTTAGTATTCGTCAATAGTGTAGTAGCTTTTGTCTATGAGAAAACTTTTTAATTTATTAATAAAGATATTATTTATATTTGTATTTTTTATGTTTTCAGGTAATTTATTGTATATATTTTTATGGACATAACAAACGTACTAGAGGTGCATTTTTAATCGTGAAGTTGGTAAATTCAATCTATTTTCATGTCTAAGTTGGATTTTTGTTTGGAAGTCTCCTCTTTTGCTATAAAATTGTGGATATTTCCGAACAAATTTACAAATTTCAAATATGTAAAGACAGGGTAGTGTTAAAATGTTTAATACTAACGGTCAATCTTAACATTATCATTCCCAGGTACCAATAAAAATAATGTTATTAATTATAACAGTTCAATGAGTCCTATTTAAACACGCAAGTCTCCGATCGGCGTCAACAACCTCGCGTTTTGGCTGGTCAAGGGTAATAAGAAAAAAAATGTTTGGAACGTAAAGAAAAATTAAGGATGAACTGCGCCGTTATACTGAACCCTTGTTATACTGAACGCAAATGACGCTGTTGATTCTTTATTTTGACAGCCTTCTTTCAGGCATGTTCCTAACTATGTTGGAAACGTTTTCCAGCAGCAGCTGAGTACCAGTATTTAACATGGAGCAACGAGCCTAACTGACATTCAAGACCTCGTTACTAGGTAACATGATTTCCCTTTGCAAGACTGGTGTCAGGATTTCTGGTTTCTGGCTACCCGTTAGGCTAAGTACTCACGCAGCGGTTTTCATCCGCGCCCGCCGCGGTAGGAAACAGCCGTTTTATTTCCAAACTAACGAGACCGGTGTTCCGTGCGGTTACGCAGTCGCCGCGGTTGCGATTTTCGCTCACAAACTTGGCGAGAGATTATCGCAAGACGAACGGTTATTAACGATCTGATTGTTTACTTAACTTCCAAACCCCATGGACACACCCGCGCCAGGGTTGCGGAATTTGTTCGAAAGAGTCACCGCGGCCCTGGAACGCAAAGGGCTTTAGAAGGAACACGGATGGGTTTTAGTCAGTAAGAGTCTGATACGCCCTTCCGCTCCGCCCAGAGCGGAAGAAGTCATTTGATGATAAACTTGACAAGCATTTTAGTCTGAATTTCGGCTATTGCGCCTGGTAATAAATAAAAAAACCGGCCAAGAGCAAGTCGAACTTGCACACGAATTAATGAACATAGGCAACGGTGAACACCGATCTACCTACGTAACCACAAGACCAACTCAACTCTTCTTGTCAAGTTACCTACTTAACATATCATGCTCATGTATTTACTGTAAACTATAGCAATTAAGCACTTTCTAGTAGTGACGTCACTAAAGGTTCAAGTCAAGTGATCTCGCATGTCAGCCGGGCTCGCGTGCACCGTACAATGTGTTTAATGCTTGTATATCGGACACACCAACTTTATCGCACTGCAATAAAATAGGTGGTATTAAATTTTTTTGTGGCTGCCACGTGCCTCAAAAAACACGTTAAGCCGAATGCTGCTGGATGCCGAAAATGGTTGTTTAAACGTTTACTTAGAAATTGATGGTGATAAACTGAGGTCGGAATTAGGTAAAGTTATTTATGTACTTACACTGATTTCATACAGCAAAAGAATAAAGTGGATATGCCTCAAATCGCGATATTAATTTTAAAGAGCAGAAAAATCCCGTGATTTATTCAATAAAAAAGTTAGGTAGGTATTTACTTTTACACAATTTAAGCCACTGCACACGGGACGTTGACAAATTTACATCAACGACATCGGATGTTCGAAGTTGCAAAATTCCAATGCGCACACGCGCGATGTTGCCACATTTGTAGTTCGCACAACATAGCTTGTGAGTACAAAAGAAAATTATTATTATTTATTTGTAATTGTGATATTGTTGGCCAAACGGAATTGTCCATTAGAAACCCCGGGAAGATCCTTATAAATATCCGGTAATATTTCGATGAAAGTACAAAAATAACTCTACCTAATTCCGACGTCTGGTGATAAACTGCTTCACACGCGTGAAGGATATTTCAAGGGGACATAGTACCGAGATAAAAAGCATTCTATGTATGTCCTGTTCCAGGCCAAGGTCTACCCGTGTGCCAAGTTTCATTCGAATTCATTTAACCTTAAAGTCGGGAAGAGGTAACAAACAGAAATCTGTCTTTTTGTTTGAGAGTTAATAATATCTTGGGACAACTCACACAGGGTCATCCGGTCCCAAACTAGGTCGAGCCTGTGGTATGGCAACCAGACAACTGATAAACATACTTATGTATATATTTCTAAATACATACATATTATAGACAAATTACACCCAGACACAGAACAAATGATCATGCTCATCACACAAAGATTTGTCCTGGGTGGGAATCGAACCCACGACCTCCGGTTTAGCAGTCAGGGTCACTAACCACTCGACCAACAGGCCAGTCAAAAGTTAGTTACTTTCGCATAATATTAGAATAGATAGCGAATATTTACCTTTTCCCAACTATATTGGGGTCGGCTTCCAGTCAAACTGGATTCAGCTGAACGAATACCAGTATTTTACGCGGAGTGGCTGCCTACCAGGCCTCCACAACCCATCAACTGGGTAACACGGTACTGCTTGGCAAGATTTACTGGCTTCTGACAATCCTTAATGACTGCCAAAGATCTACAAATGACAGCTGGACCAACGGCATAACGTGGTTTTCGAGGCACGGAGGATACTCGGTATGTTAAGATGGTCACCCATCCACAGACCAACCTTGGCAAGCGTTGCTTAACCTTGAAGATCGACTAGTGCGGCTGTTATTATTTAGCCACGAGCTCCTCCAACACCAACCACTTTCTAGTAGTGACGTCACTAAAATTTCAAGTCTCGCATGTCAGCCGGGGTTGCGGGCCCCGTACAATGTATTAAATGTTTATATGTCTGACACACTTTTATCGCACTCTTAATTTAATAGCAGGCTTTAAGAATTTCTATGATAACGTCACAACTACAGAGCACCAAACATTCTCCCCGAATTTCCCAATTTTCCGGACAACTGTTTCTGTATTTTTTTTTTTTTTGCCTTTAGAATTATTGACATCCTTAAATAAATCATCTAAATCGGTAGAGCTGTTCACAAGTTACCGAGAAACAGTTTAAGTTTTACTTTGAACACTTAATGTACTTATATATGTGAAGAGGAGGGATGAAATGCACGTAACTAAAAGAGTTATAAATATAAATGTGGATGGATGGACAGGGAGAGGGAGGCCAAAGAAAAAATGGATAGATTGTGTTAGGAGTGATATGAAAGAAAAGGGAGTTAGTGATAGCGTGACGGGTGACAGGACAGAATGGAAGAAAAAAACGTGTTGCGCCGACCCCAAGTAACATGGGATAAGGGCAGGAAGATGAGATGATGACTTAATGTACTTATATATTATTATTTTTTATAACTTTGTCAATTGTGAGTTTGTGAGCGCACGTCGCATTAACTTTATAGAACAATTTTATATTATGCGGAAAACTTTGTTGGTTTTACATTTGTCTCGCTCTTTAACTGATAATGTATTCATAAACTGCATTCATCTCATCATGGTAATCTTCACAATTTTTCTTTGCCTCAAAAATCATGAGCCCCTCTTCCAGGAAGCCTTCTTCACTACCTATATGGCTAATTATGAGACGTTTGCCTTATCCAGATGGATTTTTTAATCCAGTGGTCAGTCCCTCCAAAAACGCTTGTCGAGATGATGTGACTTTCTTGTCCACCCAAGTTTTTTTTACAGTATGACCTGATGATGAATGTTACTTTATTGTGTAACCATTTGTTTTCCCAAATAAATAAAAATAGTATTCGAAAAATATAAAGTGCAACAGAATAAACACAAAACCTGAAAAAGGGTCATTGTACTCATCATCAAGAAACGGTACCCTTATAGGATCACTCAGGTGTCTGTCTGTCTGTCTGTGTGTCCGTCTGTCACAGCCAATTTTCTCCGAATCTACTAGACCGATTTTGTTGAAATTTGGTACACTTATGAACTTCTTTGACTCAAGCACGGACGCGTTACGTAAATAAATAAATTCTGAGTATGGGGGTCAGTTTTGGGGGACAAACTAGAAAATTTTAGGGGACAAAATAGAAAGTTTTACAAACTGTATCGTATGATATTTCAAATGAAAGGACTTATTGTGAGGGTTTCAAAAATATTTTTTTCATAATTTTAAAATAAAAAGTTTTGAAGTTATTCAAGAAACTAGACGAAAAATTGCCATTTCCCTCCTCCCCCTTATCACCAAAACTACTGAACCTAAAATAATATTTCTTTACCTTTAGATTGCAGGAACACATATAAAAAGCCTAGTGTTAAAATAACATTTAACAAAGATGAAATTCGTTCGGAACCCTTTGCACGCGAGTCCGAGTTTGCACTTGACCAGTTTTTATTTCTCATTGTTGATACATACCTACTAAAAGCTTTAGCGTAACCAATCATCAACCAAGACCCAATCGAAAATATTAATTGTCCTGTACGCCATTATCCACCAAGTTCAAAAGCACATCAATTCATCAATAGCTCACAAAACCACTTAATTGGCTGCCTGCTCCCGACAGAGTATGAATCATTATGTCTGCCAAGCCAAGTATGCTTCGGTAGGCAATCACGATATTCTGTTAATTTGTTAATTTTCCCATCGGTGGATCATTAAGAGTGCGTTTTCACTAGAAATTTGCGAGGATGCGTAGCGAGGGATGTATCAAACGGACTACTTCATTTTTAAACGACTTCATAAAAAGGAGTTGGCTCTCAATTCGGTTCGGCATAACTCAGTCATATATGAAACGATTTAAAAAAATCTTCTTTTATGTGAAAGGATATACGTTCCGCTTGGTTCCATAGAAATGTTATCAAAATCGGTTCATAGTTTGGTTTTTAAAACCAAATAGCTGGAGGAAATATAAAATATGTCATCCAAGTAAACGAAATTGCGTGTTTTGCTTTGACAGGAAAGCAATACTTTCCAGTGGTGCTGTTAGGTGTGGGTGTGGTGGGTATGACCATTAAAAAGTGTAAAATAAAAAACACCTTTAACAAACAATAACTTTAATTTCGGAAGTCGGTGTTAAAATACGAAGAAACAACCAAAAACACCGACTTCCGAAATTAAAGTTATATTAAACTTTGTAGTGTTTTTTTTATTTGGAAGTCGGTTGTATTTTTTTGGAAAAAAAAATTCTAGCCATGAACAGCGCAGCTTTGGTGGAAAAGGGCTAAGCATAGGCGAGGTGCCGGACTCGCGTGTAAAGGGTTCCGAACGAATCTCCTTTTTGTAACATGTTACTTTCCAACCATAGACTTCTTTTATGTTTCCTGTAATATATGAGTCATCAACTACTACTATAGTAGGCGCCAGATAATCGTGGAATAACGGTCATTGACCCACCTACAATTATTGACATTTTTAATTTGAAAAACGGAATTAATGACACAAAGCTGTCCCGAATCATCATCTCTCGTGATCCTTAACATTGTCTAATAATGAAAAACGATTCATATTTAATTGTTCAGGTACCTATGAACAGTTACGCCTACTATACCTGCATTTTTTTCAAAATTTTAGGCATAGCAGTTTCGGAGATAAGGAGATGGACATTTTTCATCTAATCTCTTGAATAACTTCAATATCAAACTAAAAAGTGACCCCGTTTCCGAAATGTATTAATTTTCGTTAAAAGTCCGTGTTTGGGTCACAAAAGATGATATGTAAACCAATTAACTGAATCGGTCCAGTAGATTCGGAGAAAATCGACTGTGACAGAAAGACAGACAAACGAGTGATCCTATAAGGGTTCCGTTTTTAGAGAGACCCCAGTGCCCTTACTTATTTTCTTAGCCAATACAAACAGTTTTATTCAAATAAATTCACAACTAACTATGACTAAAAATAATCTATAATATGGCATCGAAAACTTCCTCCGCATTGCTGGTCACTGGTAATGTGCTCAACAGGCTGGCAGCAATTCCGCCGCCTGAAGTTCTCCGCAGCCGCAGCGGCAGCGCCAGCACAGTACGAAGAGCTCTGAAGATGGGATGGCGCAAGAGTATCGACACAAGTAGCATCCCACACTAATGGCCTACCCACGAAATGCCATTCGGTCTCTTGGCTTCGTCCCGTGTCAGGCCATTGGGTTCTAAAATAGTCGGAACTCCGACAGTGACAGGAGCTCGTCGGATGGTGTCGTTAATACTCGCGTGCCGCGCTATGCGACTCCCGCTACGGTTGCATGACAGGCCGTGGTGTCCGAAGCTGTTGACAATTATTTCGCCACAGTGGCAGCGATGAGGAGAACAAGGAGCGCCAACACGCAGGGAGGCAGCGAGGCAGAAAGTAGTATCGTCGCACAAGGTGCCTATGTTCGACGACGGTAGTTCGTGAAACCAAAGTCTTGACACCCTTTGACCTACAGCCAGCAGGAACGAACGCTCAGCAGCAGTAGCAGATGTGGCCATAAGATTATTTTGAACTACTCTGCAGAGTGGCTCGTTCCAATTTCTTTGGGTAGATGGATACTCGGGCGGATTTAGATTCGGGCAAGCCGAAGTCGAGCCGAAGCCGAGTCTCCAGGCGTCCATTGCCTCAGTGAAGCACGGCACGTCAAAACCAGAGAAAGAGGTCTTTACCCAGCCAGTGGGGCTAAATAGATCGATATATATCGCTTCGCCTCCTCGCATGATCTCAGCTTCCTGGCTCATATCTGGTGAAAAAGGACCTTTAGGGGCAATTAGTGGTAATTAAATGTTCAATGATGTGTGTAACGTTGGGGTAGGTGCGGTCTTTGATTGGGTAAGTTTTGGTGGGGCTTTTTGATTCGGACGGGAAAAGGGGCATATTGTTTTATAATAGACGAAAATTTTTGAGTCGGGTAAAATTGTTTGATGCTGCTACTAAATTTTGCCAGGGTACTCCATGAAATTCAAATCGTCTCAAGTTATTTGCAATTTACAGCTCAGTATCTATTTATAAATCGTTAATTTTCAGTTTTTCGAGTGTATTAAACAATCTATATATTATGTATATTTTATTTCCATAATACCATGAATGTATGTACATATACTAAAAAAAAAATACACTCAGGCATCGAAGTATTCCTCCGCATCGCTGTCATCCGGAAACGTGCCCCGAAGACTGGCAGCATCTATTAGTTTGAACTTATATTGAATAGTTTTATTTATTGAAAAGTTTGTTTGAACAGTTCCTATGTTAAGTTTAATTGCTAACGGGTTAGCAACAACGTCATTATCGCAGTTGATTTCGACCTAGGTACTAAGCTTTCTATCTAGTTTGCAAATTAAAAGCTTTTTTTCAACAGCGTATGGTGCAAAAAATATGTTTTGAACCTACATTGCAGATCCGTTTCATTATTATACATTTTCAGTACAATCAACGGAAACACAAATATAGGTACAATAATTAGGAAGTAGGGATATAGTCGGTATATAGACGCAGAACTCGTTAGCAAAAGTTTTTTAACGAGCACACAAAGTTTTAATGAGCCAAAAACGCAGAGCGAAAGGAAATACGTGAAAAATAATAAAATACTATATTGGGCCAGACCAGGCTTTAATTCCATTATTGAACTATAATAATTAATATTTTAAGACAGTTTATTTAACGGTGTTGTCTAAAAACGTATCTATCTAAGATGATGCAGGTACTATTAAAGACAAGTACGTTTCGGTACTATTAAAAAACGAGATTACT
>NDFZ01005477.1:342951-382980 GCA_002192655.3 Mamestra configurata | reverse complement strand
ATTTAAAAAAATATTGAATTTTTCCAAACTTATAATAAGTACCTAATCACTACGTTGCTACAACATAAATGTTGAAAATTGTAAAGTTACATAATTTTACACCTCTGACACCCAAGCAAAGATTGAACTTGTGGTATGGGCATCAGGAGGCCTACCACAATCTTTTACAAAACAATCTTAATTCAAGAGAGTAATGTTTCCAGCTTACAATAACATTACTCGTATTCGTACCATGACCTAAATCGTTCAACATTGTTTTATTCCTGCTTAGTGCTGGGAAAGAATGAACTATTTGTCTATTGCCTGCTACAATAGAAAAGAAACAACGCTATATCAATTGTATAGCGTTGTCTCTTTCACACGTTGGTCCGAATCGCAACTACGAAGTACGATCTTGAAGTAAAATATCAATATTTTTTTAAATTTAAAAATTTACTGTGCATTTAGATCACATTTTTATAGTAATTTTCATAAAATTAATACAAATAGCAAAAGATTTTGCTTTGAAAAATGAGAAAAACAATTGAAAAAATAAAATAAAATGAGCGTTGACAAATACAAAAACATTTATGTCCGGAGTTTCAGTATACTTATACAGAAGACAAACACTATAAGGCAAAAACTAGCTTTTGCTCGCGGCTTCGTACCTATGGCCCATCCTAACCTTTTTTTTTCGACCGACTTCCAAAAGAAGGAGGTTATCGATTCGACTATTTTTTTTTTTGAGCCCTCGTGTTGTAGCACCATGCGCTTGTGCAGCTTACTATCAGTGAAAAAATGTTCGATACTGCCAGAGATCCTTCAAACAAGGAATTTAATTCACTATAATCTTAGTCTGGAAATTTAATTGACTGCTTCATCCAAACTTTAATTTCGGGTACAAAAATTAATATTATATAAAACTCTTCCGTTACTGACTGTGTGACTGACAGACAACGCACAGCCGAAACTACTGGTCCTAGAAAACTGTTTGGCATGTAGGTTCCTTGGGGAGTGTAAGCACTAAGAGAGGATTTCCCGATATTCCTACGAGAATGGGAAAAAACAGAATATGCGCGTACGAAGTCGATGGCAAAACTCATCTATATCTATGCTTCTTTACTTAATAATCTATACTAATATTATAAAGAGGAAAAATTTGTATTTTTGTATGTAACGAATAAACTTAAAAACTAGTGGACCGATTTGCAAAATTCTTTCAGCAATGGATAGCTACATTTTCAGCAATTAACATAGGCTATATTTTATCTCCGTACTCCCATGGGAACGGGAACTACGTGGGTGAAACCGTGTGACTTCCGCTAGTAACTTTTTTTTTTTGTGAGTGGCGTCTCGCAGTTCAACCTATAAGGTTGTCGACTGCTTAATCGGGCTTGCCTGTGGTGGCCTTAATATAATATTAAAGCCTCCAGCCAGGGCTTATAAAAAACTTCAAACTAAGCGACTACACGCTAAGGGCACCCCCTGTGGGGTACGGGCCTCGGCTTAGGGCGTCGCTGGGGGAAGGACAGCTAGGGGCGGGCTGGATCGAACTAGAGTCCGCTAGTAACTTATAATATGCATCATAATCAGTCTGCTTACATAGAAACAGTGAAGGATAACATAAATTGAGTTAGACAGAGTTGTATCTAGTTCATCCACATTTTATCAGTTACTTTTAAGTCCCATGCAATAGGAGGCCAGCCTATTGCTCTCAACCGAGCACAAATCCCGCCCGAGCTGCTACAGAGAAATTAAAAAAGAAAACAATAATACTTTGTTCAACCCGGAAATCGAACCCAGAACCAGAACCTCATGCTCAAAAGAAGCGCTTTTTTGGGACAAGACCAGCACACTCTTCCCAACCATTGCACTGGAAATCCTGAAAGCTAGAATCAACAGTGACGACCAACAGAAAAAGGCCAATTCAAATGTCTTGGATCCCGCAACGAAATTAATCAGAAAAGAGCAGCGGCGTAGGAAAAAAGAATAACTTCCCTTCTCATCAAGCAGGACACATAACTGAGCAGACACAGAACAAAGAAGAAACTAATTATGGAATAATCTATAGTTAAACACTTTCAACCGACCCAATTTCAATCAAACGAACGAACCAAAGCTATCCATATTTTCATTCAATCCCCCTTCTCCACAAAAAGTCCATTAGACCCGGTTTAATAAAGCGGTGTTCAGTGATTAATGTCCACTGTCTCCCCGCGCTCTAAAACAAGACATCCACAACTAAGCGGTGCTCTAATGGATAGCAAACAATTCCTTCTTTCCACTAAGAAAAACAACCTCGATTATGGAGCAAAGGAGGATGGCACTAAGTAGGTATGTGGATACAGAAGGCCAGCTTTGTACAAGGAGTGACAATGGACCGAATGGGAGTCTAAATGCGGAAAATGGAGTCCCTATTCTACTCTATTCTAAGGAGAACCGTGTATACCTATAATAATAGGCATACGTATCAGCACTTTTTTTTTAAGGATGGGATGTTATCAAATGACTTCTTCCGCTCTGGGTGGAGCGGAAGGGCGTGTCAGACTCTTACTGACTAAAAACCATACGTGTTCCTTCTAAATCCCTTTGCGTTCCAGGGCTACGGTGACTCTTTCGAACGAATTCCGCAACCCTGGCAGGCTCTGGCCCTAGCTGGCCCCGTCTGCTATGCTGACATCTCTTTGAGGCGCGAATCGAACCCAACGCGCCATCGACCCGGTCTGGTCGTGACCGGACAGCGAGCCACCCAATGCTCGCCGTCCGCAGGCCCGCGCCTAAGGTGGCCAGGGGTCACCCTGCGACTCCCGACGACGGGGGCGTCTTCTTCTGTAGCGGCGGTTATAGCGAAGGCCTTGTCTTTCCCTCGCGCGGCCAGCCTCCTTCTTCGCTAGCATTACTGCTTGACCTTGATGAAGGAGATGAAGGAGATGACCGCTTCCCAAGCCTTCTCGCTACGGACCATGGATTTAACCAGAGCCGGACGCGAGAGGTCGCCGCCGATCGCCTCAACGAGGACACGGCAGTGCTCCGCCTAAGCAGGGCAGACCTCCAACATACCAGCACTTATATTTTGGTTTTTATTTTTTGCTCGTAGTTGTGTATGTACTGCTGTTGGTGTACCCAATAATAATTTAATAACTAAGGAGCACGCACACATAGATACGTTTCACGTACAGTGACGTACTAGTGACTGACGTTTGATCTTAAGGTTCAGGTTAACCAACCGTTGCTGAGGTTGGACCGTAGATGGATGTCCATCTTATCACTGAAATTCCTCCGTGCCTCAGAAAGTACGTTATGCTGTTGACCCTGGCTGTTATTTGTAAATAAGTCAAGTTTTCTATACGAAAGTTCACGCCACCAGTTGGCACTTTAAGTCTTGGCTGTTAGATTTTCACTAGTGGCGCCAACTGGTGGTATAAATATACCAAAAAATCCGCTTTGTATGGCCACAAATACATATAAATGGCGTCTCCATTCACTCGCTGAATTTCTCTACCTACCTATCTACGCGGTATAATGATTTCCATAATTTTTGCTACAATCAATGTATGAAAGGGGTGTTAAATACAGGTAGCGATCATGTTTTATTAATTACGGCTTTAACACCTTTGTTCGGGTATTTAAACTTGTGGTTTTTGATAGCTTTCCAATTTAATTAATTCTCACGTTAATAAATAATACAATTAATACAAGAGATTTCACGGAACGTTTAAAATGCTCCAAAAAATCCCGGCTTCCAGCCGGTCGATTCTGTAAACATGTCGAGGTGAAGGGTTGGGTGAAGGGATCACGAGGTGAGCTGACAATCAATATAATCAAGATGTCACGTGATCACGAAGTGAGCTGTCATTCCATCTTGATTATATGGATTGACAGCTCACCTTGTATCGATCGCCATTGCGGCACTAACGTATTCTGAGTTCTCTTCTCCACTCGATTCCATCTCGACTCAGCTTCCATCAATAACACTGACACTTACAAAGGTGACATAACATCCCTCCCTTGAGAATTTTCAACATTTAAACATATACCAAAAAAGGACAAAACAAAACAGGTATCATTGACGTGAGCAAAAAAGCTGCCAGGCTGAAATGGGACTGGGCGGGTCACACCAGCCGCATGCATAGTGACCGCTGGGCAAAAGTCTCCACGCAATGGGTGCCAGAGGATGGACGGCGTCGCCGAGGTCGGCCCAGAAAGCGGTGGCGAGATGATTTGGATGCACACCGCGAAGGCTGGGTCGAGGTGGCGCAAGAAAAGAATGTCTGGAAGGATATGGGGGAGGCTAAGGAAAAAGTCAATTTGATGGAGAAACGTTCGTTAGAGTCGTGAAGAAATACCAAAGAAGAAAGAAAGAAAAATAGTTAATTCCTCCCAAACAGACGCAAACTGTTTATAAAAACATGCATACGTTGATTAAACTATAAAATAAAATGGAGAAAACACGAACGAACAGGTAACAACTGCTTACTGAGAAACAGCCCCATTCATAAAAGCTCCCAACCATACTCAGCATAAACACCAGTCAGCAGACTCAGTACCTACTCAAATGACCTATTGACAAATTGAATTTGGTACCCGCAGACCAGTATCCAAACCAAGCACTTACAGAATAGGGTATTTGACAAGTATGAAAAACCTCAATGAATGAATATTTATTTGATAGATTCTTGATTTATTTACATAGATATTTACAACTGTTTTAATAAATACTTAACTAACTATATACACTAGAAATAAAAATAAAAACTCCTAATTAAATCAACCCTTAAATATGGCGTCAAAAAATTTATCCGCATCGCTGTCGACTGGAAATGTACCCAAAAGACTGGCGGCATTGCCACGTTCTATGGCAATGCTTATTCTTTGACAAAGGTAAAAGCTAGCCCTTGGGACACGCGAAGTGTCAACTAAGAGTCTTGAGAGATCTTTAAACGAGTTATGCGCACTCAGACCCCAAGACCCGAGACATTCAACCCCAAAAGGCTCGAAAATATAACTACCAACAAGTTTATTATATTTCCGCCGCTTGAGGTTCTCAGCAGCCGCAGTAGCAGCGCCAGCACAGCACGAAGAGCTAGGAAGATGGGATGGCGCAAGAGTATCGACACAAGTAGCGTCTCACACTAATGGCCTATCCATCATACCCATTTGATAGATGATATTTAAACATTATAATTTGTGAAAAAAAAAAAAAAAATGGTTGAAAAACAGAGAAGTTATACTCTTTTGAAGTTATACTTCTACCCTTGTCACACAAAATGTCATTTGTACTGGATGGCGTCAATTCAATACGGCGGGACTTGTGAGTGACGTCACACGCAATTAGTGCTGTTTCTGTCTATTACAGTTTTTAAAACGCTGACAACACCGCCATTTTTTTTTTCTGTCGTCATTTTTAATTGTGTATTGTCTGCTCTCCAGGTTTTTAGAAATGTAATTTTTAAAAATCAGTCAAACACCTATTCTTTCATGGATAAGCCTGTCTATGTCAGGGACGGACATTACAGTATTTATTTATTTATTTGTTTATTTAGCTTTAATTACTCTCTGCACATACAGTACGAACCAACAAGTACAAAGAGTCATAATCTAATAATTGAAAAGTTACACACACAAAAATTAACAAAAAAATACAGAGTAACAAATTATTTACCAATAATAAAATAACAAATAATTAATTGCTGGAAATAATAAACAATAATAATAATCAAATAATAAAAATAGTAATAATCAAATAATAAAAATAGTTATAATCAAATAATAATAATATGTCAATCATAAAACATTTAAACACTAAAACAATCTTTGAATTTCTTTAGACATTACTGACGCGATTACATCATAGACAAAACTACTTCACACACACATCGTGATAAAAGACATGAAAGAACCGTATCAAGTACATAGACATAAGAAATACTAAAGTACACTTAAAATTTCTCTTTCGTATAGACGTCACGCACAGGAGCCCTCACCTTGACAGCGTGCCACAGAGTAGAAATAAAACAAACACTTTTAAAGATATTTAGTTTCAGCAGGCTTTTTACTTAAGATTTTAGCTTTTAACGTGTCAAAGGCAAAGGTTCTGCTTTTATTCTGTTTTCTTTCTTCGAACCTAAATGACGTGCCATGATTCCGTAGTGAAAAAGTGAAAAAAAAACTTTTTACAAAAAAGTACAATCGACTTCAAAATAAAAAACAATACAAAGTATAAAATTACTTTAATTTTGAAGTCGGTTGTATTTTTTTTTAAAAAGATTTTTTTTCACTTTTTAGTGGTTCACATTTGCCCACCCCTTCACAGCGTACCGGCGTGATGTTATGTTATGAACTGGTGTAAACAATAGACAGACATGAGATTTCAGCAATCCCAGTCCATTTGCTATCATTTATTGAGGAGTTCCGGTGCCTATCTCCGAAGATCTTCATCAGATCTTCACCAAATTGAAATGGGACCACTCCGAGAAAGTACTCTTCCAAAAACTACCAAAATCGCTTCAAGTGTGCCTATAAAGTTTGAAGAGTTCTCTCTGTTTCACCAGGATCCCATCATCAGATCCTGACTTGATAATCATGCCACCTGGGAAGAATAACCTTTCATACAAAAAAAATCCAAATCGGTTCAGTCTTCTTCGAGTAATCGGGGAACATACATAAAAAAAAGGTTCCGACGAATTGAGAACCTCCTTCTTTTTTTGAAGTCGGTTAAAAAGTGATGTTGCTATGCGTCATGTATAGTTTCATTTCTTTTCCATCCTGGAATAGCGGTCGGATTTTTTATACACCTCTTTTTTATTTCATTTAACACAGCACATCCCTCTTAGCATTGTCATCTCAGCCGCTTACAATGTCAGTCTCAAGTATTTCGCAGTATCTATTAAAACTTGATATTATATGCTTATGTCACCGGGTACTTTGCCGCGGCAGATTTGCCACCATCTATGTACTATGGACCTGACGTCACTAAAGTTCTACATCACGTTATCAAAGTTCTCCGCGCAATGCCTGTTGGTTGCTGTCGGGCTGTAGTATACAAGGTGGAGACGAGGATACGACAATAAATCAAAACACTGGCAAGACTAGTTCATACGAATAATTATGTTGTCTTTTATCAGAGATTTGATGTCACTAACTGCATGGGCGTGCAGTAGGCTACAGTAAGGGTAGCCCAGCCCATACATAATGCCCGAAAAATAAAAACTCACCACATTATTCAGGGTTGAAATCACGATACCGACGATGCGAATTTTCGTCATTATGTATGGGCTGGCCTACCCTTACTTTGGCCTACTGCACGCGCATGACTAACTGCAACTGCTTGGAATATTTCATCACAATAGTAGTCACTATCCTTGACTAGTTTGAGTTTTTTTGACGTTTAATGTAATTGGAAAGTTTATTTTTAATTTCGGTGACAGGATTTATTTTAAAATAGTTTCAAAATATTCCTATGAACCAGGATTGCCAGTGTCTTCATTTCTTGTCGTATCGATGTCTCCACATTGTATGTTCACATGTTGTTTAAGTATCACAAACAATTAAGTTACACAGTACAACACCCGTCTGGTCGGAGGATCCTCCTTTTTCAACGGAGGATTTTACACCCCGTTCCGCTTATCTATATCTACTAAATGAAGCATTCGTAGGCACTCTCGAATACAAATTCATTAACTGTTTGTCACAGGTGGAAAGTCCAGAATACACAGCTCTATTCCAATATCAATATTTATGTATACCACGTGAAACGTTTAGCCAGAAAACAGTATTATTTAATTACGGCAAATGTTTTTGCAGCACCCGGCTTGTTTACAAAAATCGCCGGCCTCCCTTTGTTTCAGAGGATAAATAGGAAACGAAGTTTTGATTTTAAACATCGCCCACTCTGTTCTGGTAAAACGCGGTTTGAGCTGCGAAATAACCCTATTATTTGGACACAATACAAAACCAAGCAATTCTGACGAGGAACAAGCTCCGAAATGGATGGGTAATTTGTCGAGCTTAAAAATATTGTCTGTTTTTTGTACAATTGAGAATAACCGCCGGAATCACATTATTTATTAATTTATTTAAAGCCAATTGTGTCCCACTGCAAGGCAAAGGCCCTCCTTTCTTCCTTCCATTCCTGCCGGCTTTGGGCAAGTGTGGACCAATCCTGCCGATAGGCGTCAAGCTCGTCTCTCCATCTTCGCCTGGGTCTCCCGCGATGTCGTCGGTCATTTTCTGGGACCCACATTGTGGTTGCTTTAGCCCACGAACCGTTCGACATGCGGCAGACGTGGCCGACCCAGTCCCACTTAAGTTTGGCTGCTTTTTGTGTGACGTCGGCGATTTTTGTTTTGGGACGCAGCACTGTGTTCCTAACGCGGTCCATTAATCGGACTCCCTTAGGACATTATATATTTTTTCCAAATTCGAAACTTAGTTGTAAGTAAACACTTCGTGTCCCCCTTAGCGTTTCATATAGGAACACCAAAGCTGCAGCACCTACTTGGTTTTATTTGAGTTCAAGAAGTCTTATTTTACATTTTTTCTCAAGTGAGCATCGCCTTATGTGGCTACTTTTGAGAATAAAAGAGAACCAAATAAAATATTTATCAATCTAATTCCTGAATCCTTGCGATGAAAATTGTGTTATTTCAATCTACAAAGATTTATTGAAGACAGAAGAAAAATAAACTTGTTTTAGGTACAGCCAATAACTCAAATTGTGACCACTGATGAACGGTTGCCTGTATTCATTACCCAATGTCGATTTCGGTCTTCACCAATCTTTACCCAATTCCAAAGATCCCAGAAAGATGCCATCTTTAATTTTGAAGCGGACGTAGAATGGCCTTTAGGGTTGGCCTTTGAAGTTCGTTCAAGTTACACGCGAGCCTTTGTTACACTGCTCTTAGATAGGAAATGTAAGATTAGTTGATGACAGTTAAAACGGGAAATATAGCTGGATGGTGGTTTCACAAAGGATGAACTTTAAAATTCGCAATAGATAGTGTCATTTTCGCAACATTAAATACTTAAAGGCAAGTCATACTTTCATAGAGACCTAAGTTCAAGTATGGAAGCGTGTTTTGTTTATAATTACTGCAAGGCACTTGTATTTGATACCTTTGCGTAAGCGATTTGACTACTTTTTCACCAGGTAGTAGGCTTAGATGGAGAACGATTGTCTATGTTACATATTCACTGTTGAATTAAAGGTTATATGTAGCTAGCTGGAAACAGGCAGGGAATGCGCTATTTAGCTTAACGCTCACTGAAAGCAGATATTTCCAAAACTTTTTGTGCATATGGGTGGAACGACCAACATGGTCGACGCCTCGTCCCGTAGGATATATCTAGGATTGCTATACAACAAACGATGGGACAATTAAAATATCGTGATCTGCATGCTTGTTACCTGCAGGCAACAACATATAATGGGCGCTATTAATGACGCCAAATTTTGGACCAACTCCATTTGAATTGCCTTTGACACTCTAAGACGAAATAAATCAATATCAATATTTATAAAACTCTTTCGTTACTGTGTGAGTGACTGAGTGACTGACAGACAACGCACAGCTGCAACTACTGGTCGTAGAAAGCTGAAACTTGGCATGTACCTAGGTTCCTTGAGGAGTGTACTTGGTGGGGAGCACTAAGAGAGGATTTCCCAAAAAACCTACGAAAAAACGGGATATGCGCGTACAAAGTCTCGGGCAAAAGCTAGTTCAAATTCAAAAGTCATTTATTCAGTGCCAGCACTTTTTGAAAGTCAAAGTTAAGTCCCCCAAAACGCCCACCCGTCACCACTTCCTAGTGTTTTAGCTGGGAAGAAGAAGTGGCGCAACAACTCCCCAGCAACACACGTCTATTGAGTTAGAAGAACTAGCATTTATACAAAGGTATGCAAAGTAGTCTTACTAAGAAAACAATACAACAAAGGTAACACGTAAAAACCTAAAACTAAATAATTCGCTACTTGTAAGCTAGCACACTTCATTATGCCAGCTCAATATAATAACAGTGCGTATTAGCAATCAAGAGATCCGTATTCGTTTTTGGCCAATAGCTTCTACCCACATGTCAAACTCAACATACTTACTGTAAAATTTCAGCATCATACCGCGAACTAGCTCAGACAGTTGAGAATTGAAAAGGTAGGTACAGTGAGGGGGCAAAACTGCAGTCACTCTCTTTAAAAACTGTAGCACAATGTGAAAATATTTTATTTGTACAAATATTCAAATATAATCCAAAGTATATATTAAAGTAGTCATCGAGTATTGAATTTATCTACAACAAATATTTTTAGACACTTCACGCTTTGGTTAGAGTACGACTGCACTTTAGACTGTGAATGAAAACGGTAAAGATTTCATTGAAACTTGTTGCCATTGTTAACATTTTCAACTTTATCGGTCCAGTAGATTCGGAGAAAATTGGCTATGACAATCAGACAGACAAACACAAGTAATGTTATACGGGTTGCGTTTTTCATACGGACGTTTGGAATCCTAAAAAAAAGAAACACTTATGCTTCGTACGGGTGCTCTTGTATTTTTGACTCTGACTGTACACAGTCAGCTGCTCATCATTAGTTAGCATCCCACGCGAATCACAGTTAACTAGGTAAGCGGTTAAATTGCTGCTCAGTAACTTATAGTTTCCGACCACTTAATATACGGTTAACAGTAATATCACAAAGACATTGTGGCATAATTCTATGTAAGTTCGTAAATGAAATCCCGATTTGATCGAAAATATATATTAATGGAACAACTCTATTTTATTTTACTCGAACCGGGAATCAAAGCGATACTAGGAGCTCATGCTGAGAAGAAGCGCTTAAGGTGTTATCACACTAATCAGTCGATCGTCGATCGATGATAGAATGGATGAGTCTACGTCGTCGGTCGATTGTTTCTACTACACCAATCGATCGATCGTCGATCGATGGTAAAATGAAGTATTTGACGTCGATTGATATTTTCTAGTTCTTTCTTCGATCAGCCAAAGCTACCAAACCAATCGATCAACGTCTATCGATGGCATCGATCAGTGGTCGATCAATTGTTTATTTCCCGGTATCCGTCGATCAGCCAAAGCTACCACACCAATCGATCAACGTTGTCAAAGTCAAAGTCAAAACGTTTATTTCAATTAGGCCATTAAACGGCACTTTTGAACGTCATCGTTTGCAGTTCAGTAAAAAAAAAATATTATATTAATAAAGTGACTCTACTTTCCATTCGGAAAGGTAGATTCTTATGGAGAAGAACGGACAAGATACTCCATAGTTGATCGATGTCGATCGATGGCATCGATCAAAGATCTATCGATTTGAGTAGTAACACCCTTACGTCCACTAGACCAACGAGCCATTCCATTTGGTCCATAATTGTTTCCTTTATTTTTGATTTACCACCTGTATGTGTACATTGTGGATTGCAATAAAATATTTGAGATTTGCTTAGCTTTCTTGGAGTCGGTTTAAAACTATCAGTCCAACCAGATGCAGCTAAATACCAGTATTTATGTGGAGTGACTGCTTATCTGACCTTCACAGCCCAGTAACAGGTTAACACAGCACCCCTTGGCAAGATTTTGTTTAATTTTATGGTGTTTATGTTTTTTTATAATGCCAATAAACACAAGTTTCTTTCTTCTTTCTTTCTTTCAAGAATTTCTGGCTTCTGACTACCCGTAATGACTGTCAACGACTGTCTTATGAGACACAGAAAAGAGAGGGCGGTGTTTAATAAATAGTCACCTACTCATCGACCGTCCTCGGCAAAGATTTCTTAACCTTAAAAAAAGGCTCGATCTTTACAACTTAAAAGTTGTAAAGATCGAGCCTTTTTTTTTAAGGATGGGAAATTCATCAAATGACTTCTTCCACTCTGGGTGGAGAGGAAGGGCGTGTCAGACTCTTACTGACTAAATCCATCCGTGTTCCTTCTAAAGCCCTTTACGTTCTGGGGCCGCGGCGACTCTTTCCAACAAATTCCGCAACCCTGGCAGGTGTCAGACTCTTACTGACTAAAACCCATCTGTGTTCCTTCTAAAGTCCTTTGCGTTCTGGAGCCGCGGTGACTCTTTCGATCAAATTCCGCAACCCTGGCAGGCTCTGGGCCTAGCGGGCCCCGACTCCTATGCTGACATCTCTTTGAGGCGCGCGTGGAACACAACGCGCCATCGACCCGGGCCTGGTTGTGACCGGACAGCGAGCCACCCAAGTCTCGCCATCCGCAGGCCCGTAAAGATCGAGCCTAACAAAATAATAAAGCAATTATTCTGCGTGGATTCATTTTAAAGTATTTTTGTTTCAAACTGTCCTCTTAATGTTGCAAAATATTGTGATACCTCCAGAGACGTCGGATCTACGTGAAGTATTGGTAAACCAATTTGCTTGGAGCTTGAGCCCAAAATGATATATTGTGACAAGATGACCTAGGGACATGAAATTTTAGAGCCCGCTGTGGATCGCTTCTTAAAAGAGGATCTGGCTGACAAAATGTTTTTTTATTTTTATTTTACCAATGCCAATCAATTTAAATTCCATATGTATAATTAATATAATATAAGCGAAGATATGTATAAGGGTGTTACTCAAAGTCAAAGTTAAAGCATTTAGATGAAATAAACCATTATCAGGTACTTTTGAATTGTTAAAGTCAGTCCGTCAAAAACATGAAGCTATTTGCACGTTCGAAAGCGTAGATCTCTATGGAGAAGAACGTGCAAGAAACTCCACGGACACTCTTTTAAATCATTGTATGTTTACACAAATCCTGGTTACATTAACCTTGTTGCTTCTATATATGAGAACAATGTAAAGAAAGAAAAAACAACCTATACTCTATCCGTTTAGGTAGTTAACTAAAGGTAAACAATCTTGATGTGTCTTTTTACACAAATTCATATTAAACAAATAAACTACTTTTCAAACTTATGGTTCAATTGATTTAGTATTCGTTACTGTTGTATTTACTTTGGTTTTTACTTGCATTTTATTTTTAAACTGAGTTTTTAAGTAAAAAGTTACATAAAGTTTGTTTACCTTTAGTTAACTACCTAAACGGATAGAGTATAGTACTTTGATTTCAATTTTTGTTTAGACCTGTTTGATCAAAAATGAAATGGATTGTTCAGTACATTTTGTCGAGATATGAGCACAGAAATGTATGGGGCAGTCGATTTCTTTTTCGCGATTTAATTTTTGGTCACATAGTAAAAGTTATTCATAATTATGTGTGTGACCGTGTCACCGGAAAATGGCAAACGCCGTAAGATTGAAAAATATCGCGTGATATTATAAACTTTTTTTTTAAAGGGATTTATCGTATACAATTTTTTTTCTTAATATATAGAGAAATTATAATATAATCAGGATTTATTACAATCTTTCGGAGTCTGCAATTTTCCGGTGACAAATACATTCAACGGAAGTGTATTAATAGATTAACTTCCTCTTCAAATATCTCTATTGATAAACAAAATAGTTATGACAGCGATAGTGCGGTAAAGGCGATTATCAAAACGTCAGAAATGTATGGGAGTGACAAACACTGTTAAATGTTACGTAATCAATCGTGATATTTCGACAATTTGTCTACAACCTCTTTTTTTTTAAGGATGGGAAATCATCAAATGACTTCTTCCGCTCTGGGTGGAGCGGAAGGGCGTGTCAGACTCTTACTTAAACCCATCCGTGTTCCTTCTAAAGCCCTTTGCGTTCCAGGGCCGCGGTGACTCTTTCGAACAAATTTCGCAACCCTGGCAGGCTCCAGCCCTCTTCAAGGGTCTGAGTCTGACCCTGTGGTCTCTAAATATTGTGAAACAAAATGGCTGTCTGCCGCTTATTTAATGAAACTCATTTTAGCTGAGGCACACTCTTCAATAGGTATAGGTGGCCTCCATTTTGGACATCACATATCCTAGAACACTTTACCTCGTCGTAAAATTCACGCACCCAATTCAAGTTTCACTCAATAAACTATAAATCTTTTCGTCCATTTGTCGAATTCAGTCATTTGTCAGCGTTGAACACAATTGAATCTTTAAAGACTTTGAATCGAGGAGTTGACATCAATTTGGCTGAAGAGAATCGTATTGAAAGGAAGGAGAATCGCTTCCATAATAAGGACGGCTGTCGAAAAGTACAATTGGATGTCACTTTATAGGTATTTTCCATTGAAAACCGAGATTGGAATTGTCGAAGAAATATGGCGGAAACATGACCCTGTTTCACTGAACTGCGCATATTATGAAATTGCTGGTTTTTATATAAGCTTATAGTCATCTATCTAGCCTTTTCTACTATATTGGGATCAGCGTCCAGTCGAATCGAATTCAGCTGAATACCAGTATTTTACGTGGAGTGGTTGCCTACCAGACCTCCAAAACACATTAGCTGGGTTACATGGTACTCCTTGACAAGACTGGTGTCAGATTTTCTGACTTCTTACTATCCGTGTAGACTGCCAAAGATCTGAATTACAAATGACAGCCAAGACCACCGGCTTAACGTGCTATCCGAGGCACAAAAGAGTATCGGTATGTTAAGATGGTCACCCATCCACAGACCAACCTCGGCTAGCTTTGCTTTACCTTGAAGATCGACCCGTGCGGCTGCTATTATTTAGCCACAACCTCCTTGAACATCTGCTTATAGTAAAAGACCAAATTAACTGCGTGACGATAGCGTTCCCGAGGGACGTACTAATTGAAAGCGATTATCGCGCGAATTGCGATAATTTGTTCGGCAAAACCGAAAAGTGCCCTGTCAACGATACAATTGAATCACTTTTTATTAAGACTACGCCAGTCTTTCGTTTAGTCTTTTACCGGGAACTTTGGGTGCTACATACAAGGCGATATAGACAAAATGTCAATTATCTAACTAAGTAATCGTGTCAATAATCGAATAAATCTCGGGGCACTCAAAGTTTAAATATTCAAAAATGGATTGCCAAACTGAAGTGGCAGTGGGCAGGGCAAATTGCTCGCAGAACAGATTGTCGATGGGGCTGAAAAGTTCTGGAGTGGCGACCGCGTACGGGAAGACGCAGCGTTGGAAGGCCTCCCACAAGGTGGACCGATGACCTGGTGAGGGTCGCGGATAGCCGATGGATGCGAGACGCACAGGACTGGTTGTTGTGGCGACACTTGGGGGAGTCCTATGCCCAGCAGTGGACGTCTTTCGGCTGATATAATGATGATGATGATGATGAACGGTATATTGCTTAGCCCCGGCTTCTGACTTAGACTTAGACACGTTCCACTGGCCCTTAGACCGCTTTCACATTTAGGTGACTTTAGCAGAGCGACAGTTGCGCGGCTAACGTTTCTAGTATTTTATTTAGCTTTTGTTTCTTATAATGTGAAAGCATGTGCTTCTGCCGCGCTACTGTCGCGCTGCTAACGTCCTAATGTGAAAGCGGCTTTAGTAAATCCAAAAAATTCAGGCCAAACTCAAAACCAAGAACTAGTTCGTAAAATTTAAGCAAATAAGACGACGTCCCATCACGTCAGGCCTGTCCCAAAGCAATCAAAATCCAGGCAGAAACAAGCCGGCGGAATTAAACCGTCGTTTGACGATGTCGTCGTGTTTACAGCCGCCGAACAAGATGGGGATGTCACATACACAGAGATCAGTTACTTACATAAATGTGTTGTGGATCCCAAATATTTGAAGTTTAGTAGTACCTTTATTTTCGTGGTCAATTAGTTCAAGATTCCAGAACCCCAAGACGTTACTTCCTCATCTCAAATAAAAAACCGGACAAGTGCGAATCAGACTCGCGCACCGAGGCTTCCGATCGAGTCTTGATTTTTTCCGAGTATACATTACCTACGGATACATCAATGTTCGTCACGGTCAATTTTTCAACCGAAAATATAAGTTAGTAATAAATACTTAACTAACTATATACACTAGAAATAAAAATAAAAACTCCTGACTAAATTTACCCTAAAATATGGCGTCAAAAAATACAACCGTATCGCTGTCGACTGGAAGTGTACCCAAGAGACTGGCGGATTTGCCACGTTGTATGGCAATGCTTATTCTTTGACAAAGGTAAAAGCCAGCCCTTGGGTCACGTGAAGTGTCAACTAAGCGTCTTAGTTAGTAATCGCAAAATATATATATATATGATAAAACTTTTTCCTGTACTGTAAGATCTATCTTCTTGCCAAATTTCATGACTCTAGGTCAACGAGAAGTTCCCTACAGATTCGATTCGAAAAAATGCGCAATAATCGGAGCATAAACGGCCGTATCTTTTTTTTACGTTAACTTAGAAGATTGATTTTTTCACAGCTTCAAGGGACTGTGGACTTGAGTATATGGTTTTAATTTCCCGAGATAATGAGTCTTGACACACAGATAGACGGACAACAAAGTGATCCTATAAGGGTTCCGATTTTTACTTTTGAGGTACGGAACCCGAAAAAATTAAAAAATACTTATTTATTATACACCCAACTAAACACATCTAATAATATAAAGTAATATTGAATTCCTTGAATTGCTACTTAGCCCTCTTCCTCTCTCCTTATTTTGCTGTGCCCGACAGGGTCCATATTGATCTTTTAGTTTGTCATACCATCTATGTAATACATATGGATTGCAATAAAGAATTGAGCATTGTAGATTATCTTATCAATTACAAAATGTGTCAGATAGAATACATTTTGACTTTTGGAATACCAATATGGCTGACAGTATATAACATCGTCTAGAGTCTAAAAAATGGTTCTGCAGTGACGGCCTGTTAAAATAATAAACCTTTATTCAAAACAAACGGCTGCCCACAACTTCGTTAATTTGTATTATCCCCAATAAAAACACGAAAACTGACTTTTATGGGGGTGGAATGGTCCACCTCCAGAAAAGTCAGTTTTTGTGTAAGGTATACCTATTTGGTTTGTGGCATCCAAGAGGTGGAAGATAAGAAAAGCTTCAACAAAGTAACCATTGAAACGGAATAATTGTTGACGTTTTAGAAATCCTTTTAATGAAAATCGTGTTTTCATTTTAACCTAAATTAGATTTACAATAGACTAGCTTTATATCCCGTTCCCGTATAGCCTATAGCCTTCCTCGTGAATGTGGCGATCATATACAAAAAAAAAATCAAATCCGACTACCAGAAATTAGCGCGTTCAAGCAAACAAACAAACTACAAACAACAACTTTATTTTATTAGTATAGACTAACTTGTAATACTTCAAATAATAAAACCACATCTTTACTTTAACGAATCATCTTTCCACATCGTTTAAAATACCTAATAGCTTCATCTTGTAAAACAACTCCTTAAAAACGCCGCATACTGCCCGCAAGCCATTATTTTTTATCAGTCCAAACTCGAACTTATAAAATCGATTTCTACGCCGCAGTCCAACTTCAACGTTGCTTGATAAGGATCCTTAGCCATATCCGGTATCCGGGAATTTTAAACGGGACTGAATTGACCTATATTCCGTGATACCACGATTATCTGGAGCACACAGTTTAACTGCCTTGCCTTTCTAACAATCTTGTGGGTGCAAAAATGGTGTTTTTATTCGCGGCGTGAACTAAATATTATGCAATTTGCTTGGTGATATTTTCTATTACAATTTACAGGTGAAATGGAATTTCTTGACACCTCTTATATGAGATGGGCAACACTGTCAAAAACATCTCTAATTTCTCTACATTTTGTCAATTTTTGACATCAATATTATTGTCACTGAGATAAAATTGACACAGTACATATACCCATATAGTCCTGATCGATTTTGGCCATAGCGGCCACTCTCAACCGAGACTAGCCATCGGCGCGGGACATATTATAGTGCACAAGTGTGTGCGCAAACACAGGTGCACTCCTTCTTCCATCACTCTCATATTCCGATGGGACGGCAACCCGACACGACTGGAGTGAGATCTGGCGCAGGACCAACAGCTTAACGTGCTTTCAGCGGCACGGGAGTGTCATACCACCAACTTCCAATCTCCGGGCTGTCACAGAATCATTTCAATTCATTAATATTTTTTTAGTATATATGGAAAGCGAGGTTTTTTGAGCGGCGAAGATGCAAATGCGAACGTTGCTTAGAAATTAGTAGAATTGGCCCGCTGCCAATTTACACTTTACCAAAATATTAAAAAAACGTTCGTATTTTTCTGTAGGTATTTTTAAGCAATCATCCTTCAGCACAAAACCTCTGTCTATACGAAGTGCCTGCCATCCTTTTCTTGCTTCAAAACTATTTTAGAGTACATCGACCCTCCCATTATTTCCTTCATGTTCTACCTTTTACGGAAAAACAAAATGTCATCGCCGCAAACTTTCCCCCGCTGTCGTGAAACAGTATCTCCCACCACAGAGCACGGACACTACTTGAGACGGCACTGGCAACACTTTCCATGCAAACAACGCATCACTGTCAGTGAGTGACACTACTCGCAGAAAGTGACGGCCCGTGACAACAAGGATGTTTCCTGAATACAAAATTAATCGTTCTATTTGGTCTGGCAGTTGGATAATTTGGTATTGGCATCGTATTGTATGCTTTATTAAATCAATAAATATTGACAAAGTGACAATAAAAGTTCAGGTGGAGAATAATTAATGTTTGTAAACTTAACAGCCTTATTCATAGAACTTTATAACCGTAATTACATAGCTAAAATTACTGATAAGCAGATTCTTTACTCAAAATCTTCTATGGAATATTTGAATTTACGATCTCTTAAACAGTATTTTAACTAAGTAATAGTTAAAAAGTTTTATAAATAAAGAGGTTAGTATTTTTAATTTGGATAGACATTATAACTTCGATGATGGGTGAGGAACGAGGTTACTTAAATTATTATAATATTAATGTTGCTTCTTTGTGTGTACCTGCTGTGCAAATATTTCGACACAAATGTATTTTTGTTATGAAATAAATATTTTGAACTTGACGTCACTTCTTAGTAAAAAGTATCCTACCATCACGCAAAATTGCAACGCTCTTTATCCTATGAAACTGTGATACTTGAAGCCTGGGACAGCTGAAACTTGCGTTCTACGCATCTTCTACGGACATGAGTATTTAAAACAAATAAAACTGTTTCTGACGTGACAACGTCTAATAAATCGATGAACGCCGGCTGCACGCACCAAAAAGGATGACTCATTGTAACGTTACGATCATTTCATCAATGTTTTGTTATGACGTTGTCACGTTAAACTATCGTCATAAACCGTCTTTACAGACAACAGACGTTTCTTTAACACTGGCGTCTCTCGTCGTTTCCATTCTCTATGGTCCCCTGTAATAGTGTCCATGGGAAGGGTCGCCATGCTGTCAACACCACAGGCTTACCACGGGGTAGAATGCTAATCGTTATTGTTATTATTCCGCATAGTTTTGTCCGAATGACTGCGGCTGGCGTCCGCACAAACAGGGCTGGTAAGTTAGTCGAGGACGACAGGAGTTTTTGGATTTGTAATTGAGTTGTTGTGAATAAATGTTTTGTTGATCCTCTGATAATTTTGTGTTGATTATTTTGACAGGATCTTTTGCAGCTTTTTGAGTTCTGAACCTCCTTACGGAATCCTTATACGATCACGGTGTGTCTGTCTGTCCGTCTATCAAAGCCAATTTTCTCTGAAACTACTGGTCTAACACAATCTCACCTGGTGGAAAGGGATGATGTGGTCGACGATGAAGCACGCTTGTCTAAAAGTAACTCATTCACTTTTGTATAGTCACACAATGCACAAAATGGCGTGCTATTTACATAGCAAAATCATTTTACAAAAATCACATTTAATTTTATTTAAAACTAGCATGACAGCGGAACCCTTGTTCAATCTCGTGACACGGCGAGGTCACGGCTTTAACTTTTTTTCCCCCGAGTCCGAAACTTATCGGGCAATACCGAAACAAACATGTGAGGAAAACTTTAAACATGAATCAACGCCGCATTTGTAAATCTTGGCAAACAAAACAAATTAATATGGCAATGTGGCCACATTGTGCTACATGTGTTTCGATTCAATTCAGCCAGTCGATTCTGTAAACATGTCGAAGTGAAGGCTTGGGTGAAGTGATCACGAGGTGAGCTGTCAAACCATACAATCGAGATGTCACGTGATCACGGATTGAACTGTCATTCCATCTGACGATGATGTGGTTGAAGATGGAGCACGCTTGCTTAGAAGTAACCTATTCACTCTTGACTTAAAGCCTCCCAGGTTGGACTTCGGCATCAAGCTGGTATCTGGCAGATTCGTCCCAAAGATGAGAGCAGCACTCCATTCACGATCGAACTTGCGCTTGATAAAGTTTGGGCAGCTGTTCCGGCGTAAAGTACCGTCTCACTACTTAGCTATAACGTGTTATTCTCACCGCGATAACTTAGGTGAGGTGAGCTTAAAGTGAGTTGTCATCCCTTTTTTTTCAGGATGGGAAATCATCAAATGACTTCTTTCGCCCTGGGTGGAGCGGAAGGGCGTGTCAGACTCTGACTGACTAAAACCATCCGTGTTCCTTCTAAAACCCTTTGCGTTCCAGGGCCGCGGTGACTCTTTCGAACAAATTCCGCTAATCCCTAGCTTCAATTGGAATTACAGCTCATTTCATACTCACTTCACCTATATTTTTTATGATGATTTTATTTCCAGAATCAACTGACTGTCTCCACCGATCGAAAAGAGCTGCTCGCTGCAGTTCTGTAAAACGCGGCTAAACTGTAGTTGTCTGCAAAGGCCGCCCAGGAGCGCGTTTACGATTCCTTTTTGATGTCCGTACTCATAACTGGATCCGATATACGTATGTAATAACGATCCTTTATGTGAAAATTACATGAAATGAATTTCCAACTATGACAAATATCATTAATTAGAATTTCGCTTCACAAATTTGTTTCAAGAAATCGTTAAAACATGATATAAACCAAAACGCTATCCAAATCATACGAAATACCTTTACAAATTGTTACCTATTCGATAAGAAAAACGGAATTAATGGGGTACCGGGTAAAACGGGGTGGATAGAAATGCAGTGGTGAATAAAAATGAAACTTTGATCGGTGGCTTTACGTTATTTAAATATTGTTTGCAACAATGAAGAACCCAAGTTCTTTTTTTTTTTTTTAATGTATGCTTCTTGAGAAACCATTCGTATGGAATTGAAGTGAAAATCCCAATAAAAGTTTCGTTTCTATTCACCCCTGCATTTCTATCCACCCCGTTTTACGTAACTCTCAAACTGGTTCCTGAATTCTACTGTCCCTCCTTATAAAATATTTCGCTCTGAGTAACTCCACTAAAAATAAAAAAAAATCCCCCTTCATACTTCCATTTAGTCGATCGTTTCTTTCATAATTTCCCGAAGAGCAACAAAACAACGATACGGCCGCCATGTTGGTATCTCGTATCCGGTTCCGGTCGCC
Source organism: Mamestra configurata (assembly GCA_002192655.3). NCBI lineage: Eukaryota > Metazoa > Arthropoda > Insecta > Lepidoptera > Noctuidae > Mamestra > Mamestra configurata. Next base: position 361,568 of record NDFZ01005477.1, on the reverse strand, counting down.
GCTGGGCCGTCGTTCCGGTATTCTTCCTTCAGCTAATTGTTCATGATTTCCTAGCGATATAATTTACGTTATGGTGAGTGAGTTACTTCGTTCCTGTTCTTTCATTCGTTCATGAGTTGACAGCAAACGATAGAACCACTTAGAAACTTAGGTACAAAGGTCAAAGACAATTTGGTGTAATAATACTTGCTTGATTATTGTTTAAACAAACGTACATTATAATAATAATATTTATTTTTCTCACCACAATATTACAAAAAATACATATTTTTTGTAATATTGTGGTGAGAAAAATTGCATAGACAGACAACATTTAATATTGTGGGAGACTGGTGCCTAAACTAAGCTCTAGGGCTGTATTTCAGGCGCCAGGTCTCCGCCCTTTTACAAAATCATACATTTTATTTGACAACCTAAAAGATAAAAAATCAACATTATAAAAAGTTTGGTGGCTCGAGTGGAAATTTTAGCCATACAATTTTGTTAATAGGTTATTTGTGTGTGGAAGTGTGTGTGTATGTGAGTGTGTGTAGTGGTTTTGGTCCGTGTGTATATGTGTATGAGTGGTAGGCGCTTTTTTTTTTGGACGTGTGTGACTGATTGATTGTTTTATATAATATTATTATGAGACTGTGTTATGAAAGAAGAACGGGACTTTGGTAATTCACTATTTAAACTTTTTAGATAGAAAGATAATATTTGGAAATATGTGAAAGTATTGATCCAATTAGGACATTTCTCACATCGATGAGAACATTCTTTCAAAAATTTCTGTGTGACATAATGTTACTTTGAAGGTAATACCAATTGCTCCCATTACTCCAATGGGCCTCTTTGTTACAATAATGTTTTTTTTTTAATAATGTACAATGTTTTAATTTTTCATTCTAAATAAACGTGCTAAAAAACGCAATTTTCTTACTTATAAAAATACACGGTTCCCGTGAAGAAAACAAGATAGAATCAGAGTTCCTAAAATCATTACTAAAAACCGCGAAACGTATACACTATGCACATAGCACACTATGTACAATAATTGTAATAATCCCAACTTTGGCGAGGGAGGCCAGGAGTCCATAGCACAGGGTATCCTAGTTTGGATTCCTGACTCCCACAAACCTTTGTACCTCCAATATTTATAACACCAATTATTTTTAATATTGTACTTTGTGGGAGAAAAAAAAATAGAAGTCTATGACACAAGAACCAAACTACCTACACTACACAGACTAAACATGACATATGCCAGCAGCTGATGGAGCTCCCGAAAGTGCCACAAACTAGGTCCTATGTATCATTGAGTGAGCGAGTGCTGGTCACGGGCTGCGGATCCATTTTATGATCATCGCAGGCGGGGCTCCCGAACCTATACGTTTTATTACTGGGGTATGGTTTCACTGCACGCGGGTGGGAAATAAATATCATAGTTTTAAAGTTTGTGGTCTAACTTAGATTCTTTCCCTTTTGCCACAACCACGACATGCATCTACTTTATACCTACTCATACTTTTGTTATTTTTTTTATTTTTTTTTTTTCTTATTTAGTTTTGAACGTGTCTTTACTAATATAATTTAAGAACTACTAACACTATCGTTCAGGGTTTTAATTTTTCTTTCTTTCGTTCTCTGTTAAGCACAAAAAATACTCAGCTTGATATGCCGTGTAACGACCAGAGGTCGGAATTAGGTAGAGTTATTTATGTACTTACACTGCTTTCATACAGCGAAAGAATAAAGTGGATATGCCTCCAATCCCGAGATTAATTTTAAAGAGCAGAAAATCGCATGATTTATTAAATAAAAAAGTTAATAAGTATGAGAATTTGTTTAAAACTATTAATATTTTTTATTGAATTAAATACTAATTAAATTATTGTATGTTAATTATCTTCGTTTTTATTATTATTTTATTTATTATTTTATTATGTTTTTATTATTATTTATTTGTAATATTATTGGCCACACGGGATTGACTATTGGAAATCCCGGGAAGATCCATATTAATATCAACATTTCGATGCAAGTACATAAATAACTCTACCTAATTCCGACCTCTGGTAATGATAGAAAAATCTTTTTTGTAACTATTTTATTTCAAAAGTTCTGAGCTCTCTTCTGATGAACGAGTGAAGGAACGCTAAACCACTGCACGCTCGCTCTTTTGACGCATTTATTCCTGTTTGTTCGCTTTGTCTTTACCCGGCCGTGAGCGTACGAGCATGCAGTGTATATCGGCGATTTCCATATGGTAACGCTCTTCCACTCTTTGCTTTGTCTTTTAAGCAATAGTTCCATTTCCAGCAATCATGACGTATGGCAGACAAGAGTTTTTGTCTGTCAGAGCAAAAATGACTTAACAACCGGCCAAATGCGAGTCGGAATTGTGCATAAACGGTTCCGATCGAATCACTTTTTTTACACGACGGTTTCTTTAAACGACAGGTTATTATAGTCTTCCTTTAATCTATAAGTAAAGAAGTGTTATGTATGAAGTTTGAGATATCTTTATTTCCCATAATAATTACATCACTTGCATGAGAAATTAGAAAAAAATTGAATTCAAACATTATTGCACTTAAAACTTACGCACAATAACAATAGTTGTAGCAAAAGAAATTGTAGGGTAGTCACTAGTAATAAAAAACAGCTAAAACTTAAACATATACGTTATCGACCTTTTTTAATTTTAGATGAAGTACGTAGTAGTTTCGATGCTAAGGGCAGAGTTCCTTAGCCAGTAAATAACCATGCTCATCCATTTTCTCAAATAACTCCGTTATTTTTTTACCCGAACGTTTGAACTCTAAGAACCATTTATTAGTTTTCGTACTATCGTAAATACACTCGCTATCACTCGCACCCCACAAGGAAACTACGGACCGTATCCTTCCCGCTGTTTTTATCAACTATTCACGGCACAGCGGCTCAGTATTCGATGAGTCGATGCCAGCCCATCGCGCCACCCATTACGTTAATAAAATGAAAGCTAGATTTTATTTATACCAATGGCGGAGGTTCGTTAGCGGTTGCCATGTCAGCCAGTTTATAGGCAGTGAATAGTTATCGAGTATTATTTTGTTTTAGTTGAAATTGGATACAAAACTTACAGTGTCGGGACTGTGAAGGTTCCTTGCTGATGGAGTATTTATGAGCGTAGGGATAGACTGGCTGGAAAATAGGCTAAAAATTAAACAAATAAAAAAAAATATTTAAAAAATTGGCTGGAATTGACTTTTAACTTTTGTAATGAACTCTACCTACAATTGATGGGGAGCAACATAATCAAAGTGAATTCATTTATTTCAATTAAACCAAAAGGCACTTTTGAATATCAACATTTCTAGTTAAATAAACTTTTTGACAAAAAAATACAACCAACTTGGTTGGGCTCAATCGGAATGAAAAATAAATAAGTAGTGGACTGTATTAAAATAGGTTTAATACCATAATTTACATGAGCAACGTAAATAGAATTGATACAAAGAAATGCCCGTAGTGGAGCGCGTCTGTGAGTGTAGTGGTGTGGCGGGCGCGCAGCGGCCGTCTTGTCCCGGGTTTGGTACCCCGACACCCGCGCAGTCCCCGCGGTTAGTAACGCGCATATATGATGCGCCAACACAACTTCCAAATAACAAAAACACTACAAAGTGTTAAATAACTTTAATTTCGGAAATCCTGTTTTTGGTTGTTTCTTCGTTTTTAATACCGACTTCCTTTTTATTTTTCATTTTTTAGTGGCCCCCACACCTAACAACACCAGTGCAAAGTCACAGGAAAGCAAAACACACAATTCCGTTTATTTGGATGACATATTTTATTTAAAAACCGAACAACTAAACCGATTTTAATGAAATTTATAAGGGACCAATCGAAAGTATATAGATTTTTTCAAATCGATTCATAAATGATGCATTTATGAGGTAACAAACATAAAAAAATAAAACAACCTAATTAGGAACCTCTTCCTTCTTTTGAAGTCAGTTAAAAAATAAATAAAGTCTTTCTAGTTGTCCATTCACAATGGTAGTTAGTCTGACTCCCAAGCTCGGTGCACTTCTATCCTGCCAGGGTTGCGAAATTGTTCGAAAGTTACTGCGATCTTGAAACGCAAAGGACATTTGAAACACACACGGGTGGGTTCTAAAGCGGAAGGATGCATTAGATGATTTCCCATCCAAAAAAAATGCTGTCACACCTCTCACACTTACCATTTAGGAGTCAGCTGTCATTCTCCGTAGCAACAAAACCAAATAGTATTCCCCATACCGACCCCATACGATATCTAAAGGTCGAATCATCTTCGTACGCACACCGACTCCATGATGCTCTAAATCGGGTCAATGCAAGCCTTATTACTGAAGCCCTGAAGGTTTTACGGCCGCATCAAATGTTTACGATAAGCCTACAGTACATAGAAATGGTACTAATTTAGAAGGTCCTCGACAGTACTGCTGGCTGGTGTGATAACGAACCGTGTTGTTTCCTTTTTGGACCTACTGGCATGGTTGTGAAGCGAAAGGGAATTTTCTGTTAGGTTTCATTGTAAAAAAAAACGATCAAGTGCGAGTCGAACTCGCGCGCAAAGGGTTCCGATATTTTTTAAACCATATTACTTTAAATCTATATAGTTCTTTAAAGTTTTCCTGTAAGCTATAAGTAAAGAGATATCATATATTTTTTATTCTGTTTTTTTTAATGTTCGATACTCACACAAGAAGTCGCCCTTTTATTTTATTTGTCGGTTTTCACCTATCACCGTACGATTTTATTAAATAGGTCCCAGAAAATCATACCTTCGATTACTGAAAACTCCACTTTATCCTGAAAAACTACCAAATTTGGCAACTGTCGTTTAACACATTTTAACTCAAAATACTCAATTCAGAAACCGGTCCTTAATTGGGTTAATAGGTACCGCTTTCCGACACCCAAGCAATACCAAGCTTTTTCTAACCATTTTATTCACACACCCATTTTTAAACGCTTTAGTATAATTAATTCTTGCTTAGCTAAACCGTATTTAATTACCCACGAGGTCTAAATAATTATAAAAAAAAACAGGTTTTTACAACCTTTTTACAGGAACAAATGAAAACAAATTTATGCATGCTAACAAAAATATATTCATAAGTCCAGGGTAAATTATTTTGTACATAACAAAGCACTGGCTTCCTGAATGCGAAAAACTCGTAAAAAAGAAAATAAATGTACAATCGGCAGCATAGGAAATTCTATTGTACGTGTGTCCATCCGTCTGTTTGTCCGTGGTTTAGCTCAGACACACTTAGTACTATAGTAGGCGCCAGATAAATGTGGAATAAAGTATATTGACCTTTCCCTAATAACTGTTCATAGGTATCTGAACAATTAAATATGAATCGTTTTTCATTATTAGACAATGTTAAGGATCACGAGAGATGATGATTCGGGACAGCTTTGTGTCATTAATTCCGTTTTTCAAATTAAAAATGTCAATAATTGTAGGTGGGTCAATGACCGTTATTCCACGATTATCTGGCGCCTACTATAGAAAGTTGGAATTTGTGAATCACGGCGACAAAGTGGTAAAATGAATTCTTGATTTTTTTTTCTGTCATTCCCACTTTACGTGTGTTTTTTTTTTATCGTCTAAGCCATGGTGGGGGGTGTCGTTTAAAAATATTGAGGGTGTGAAAAAAAACATGTTTCCATGCAAGAATTCATTTGCTAAATATAAGGCTTTAAAGTGCTTATTTTTATTAGAGTCAAGTGTCCGCCCCTCTGCCAGCTAAACGGTTGTTTTTGGAGACGTAAAAAAAATCATGGTAATAGCATTTATAACGAATTTAAAAGAAAAACTAGCGCAGCTAAGTAGGATTTACAAGTTAACAAGTAATAGTCGATCAAATAATATTATATTCATTGAATCAAACAAAAAGCACCATTCTAAGTTTGTGATTGTGACGTGCAAGTACGGAACCCTACATTGCGCATGAACCGTGGTTTTTTATATAGAGAATTTGATCTTAATTCAAATTAATATAGATGAATATTAAAAAGAAAATCTTACCGATACACAACAAATATAGTGTATTTAACGCATGCCTGTTTTCATTTTCTTAGTTGATCCCGTAGTAAAAGGTATTCTTAAGAGTTTTTTGTTTCTGTCTTAGCGTCATCACAAATAATTTAATTTGACCAAGTAGATAATAGCAATGTGATGAACAGGGCAGTGTCTAAAGACGAACTGATAGCACAATCCCTTTTCCACAATGGAATCATGATAGCATATTACTTCATAATGCGGCCCCAAAGCAAGCTTTCATAAGCTCGTAGACATCGTAGCCGTAGCCGTGCTACGCCGTGCTACGCCGTAGCCCCGTGCTACGAGCGACTACGCCCTACGCGAGTTACTGCAGCCGATCTTTTCTGTGAAACGGTGAGTGTAGTGTAAAAGTTTTCATGGTTTTTACAAATACTGTAGAGGATTAAGAGGTATTTATTGTATTTTATTATTTATAGCTTGCTTATAATGGAATTTAAACTCTCTAAATAAATATAAGACTTATTTTTTTTTTCTGAAAACTTATATTTTCGAGAAATATTGGACCCGTATTTTTTTCCATTTCAAATCGCAAAAAAAAATATAAAGATAAAGCGCATCAAAGTTCAAAAGAGGGGGCTGGTGACGTCCCGTCGCTAGTAAAGGGTAGTTCTTCGAAATTTGATTCTTCGACTAATTTCATGTCCAAAATTTAAAAAATAGTTACACCTATTTTTTGGTATACCTGTTTTCATATGAATTTGTGTCACAAAGCTGAAAGTGAAATTAAATTTTGGCCTTATGAATCAGTCGAAGATTCAATTTTCGAAGAACTACCCTAAAAATTGTACCATCGAAGTGACGTCACGTCATCTTCATAAATTTCAATACTTTTTGGAAATCTATCTGACGAACTAATTAGGTTTTTTCAGTAGAATACCCTATTGTTTATATTTGTAAAAGAATATTAAATGCCTACTGATCAGATTATGAAAATTCCTTCAGTGACAGAAAGTAACAGTAATAATTAGTTAAAGACCACGGTTTCTATGACATAGGCCGCAAAAGCGTTGGTTTAAGACAATATTCTCCGAATAGATAAAATAAAAAGTGAAGATATTACTCAATCAGGTCGCAAACAGTTCTACCCAGACCAAGAGAATAAAAATAATGAGCCTAATCTATAATCAATCGGCGACCGACTATTCGCAAAGAATCCAGCACTATAATGAGTTCCCAAAATCTGGGACACGATTTAAATTCCGATCGAGGTACTAAGTTTGTCGAACTAGTGTTGAACTGAAATCTGTGTCTCGAACGATTGCTTGACACCCTCGGGAATTACTACAGGGTGTTGCTACATAGTTTTCGATGAAGTTTAGTTTTAAGACTGGGGAACTGTTTTTGAATAAGTGATAGTGATAGTTGTATAAGTGATAGTTCTTATAACTCAACAGACAGATGTGTTGCTGCGGAGTTTGTTGTGCCACTTCTTCTTCCCAGCTAAAACACTAGGAAGTGGTGACGGGCGGGCGTTTTGGGGGACTGTCTTTATATATAACTTTGACGTTCAAAAAGTGCTGGCACCCAGCCTAATTTGAATAAATGACTTTTGACTTTTGAAAATATATTTTATAGTAGTACATTTATATTTGAAAGGTTTCTTTTCTTTTTTGCTGGGGTAACGTTGCTGCAGCAGATATGGAAATTATTAAATTATTAAAAAATGTTAGCACCAATTTAAAAATCTTTGCAGAAGCAGGTGAACTAATTATCTCTTACACTCATTTATGATCAAATTCGATATTATTTTGCTGGAGTTACGCACATAAATTATATGCACGATTATTGACTCCTAGCTTCTACTAATATCATGATTTTTTTATCAAGTTGCCTATGTTATTTCTTATAATATTAGCTATCTGACAGTGAAATACCCGTCGAAATTGGTCGAGCTGTTTCGGAGATTAGCCGGGACCGAAATAAACTGACAGATATACAAAATCAATTTAAAGTTGTTTTTTTTTTGTTATACAACGTGTAACAGAATAAACGCAATACCTGAAAAGTGGTCATTGTACTCATCATTACTAATAACTTTTATTATGGGACAAACCGAAATCGCGAAAAAAAATTTGCTCTCGATTTTCAATTTTTTTATAATAAAATATTTAAAATAAATTTTAAATTATTTAATTTAATTAATAAAAACCGGTCAAGTGCGAGTCGAACTCGTGCGCCGAGGGTTCCCTACCTACCCATTATACCGCCATAATAAAATTGGTATCATTTTTATTGGTGGCAGGCGTCAACTATGTACAATGTATAGGGACACCCTTTAATTTTCAACTAATTTAGTTTTTGAAATTTTTCCTTTATTTGTGCTGTAAGATATTGCTTTTTGCCAAATTTCGTGACTCTAGGTCAACGGGAACTACCATATAGGTTTTCGATCCAAAGCCTAGGGTACTTCCGGTTGACTTAGAATTGACAATTTTGATTAAAAGCAAGGTTTTACAGTACAAGTAAAGGGAAAATTACGAAAAATAAAAGTTAAAATTATGGTAAATTTTGGTACTTACAAGTTTTCGCGAAAATCTAGATATATAATTATCGCCCATTTCTTTTTATCGTTTTGACTTAGTACTTAATAGGAACTATAGAGCTCAGTATCTGGTATAAATTTCAACTTGCTAGGTCCACCCGTTCCTGAGAAAATCGGTGGTGACACACGGACAGACAGACGGACAAGAGAGTGATCTTATAAGGGTTCCTTTTTTACCTATTGAAGTAAGGAACCCTAAAATACGACGATAGAGTGATTCAAAAGTTTTTGATGAAGCGTGTAGCAACATAATACATATGGCATAAAGTGTGTAAATGAGGTGTAAATAAGTACCATTTGCATCTAATACAAATTTTAGTTATTTGTAAAGAATATAGATGACAAGAGGTCTTTGCCCTCCTCAGGAATAACTACAAAACATTTGGAAAACATTCGTGTGTTTCAGCAATGAGGAATAAAAATATAAAAGCATTGTACCTACATTTTATAGTAACTAAATGGAACCTAAAAGTATTTTATTTTATTAGGAGAAACACGCGAGAAACAAGGGTAACTTAATTAAACTAACTGTATACGTACAGTCACTGTAAAATAGGTTTGTAAGGTCTATTTTTGTTTGATACATGCATAATGCAAATAGTTTGTCATTACAAGTATTACAATAATTAAGATTCATAATTTGACCGTCTAAAAATTAGGAAATTGAGTGTCTTTAAGTTTATTACGCATAATAGAATCTGTTTTACTGAAAGAAAAACATTTATTTACGACTTGGACACGATAAAATCTATTATCTATACTTAAATTTAATAAAGCTGAAGAGTGTGTTTGTTTGAACGCACTAATCTCTGGAACTACCAGTCGGATTTGGAAAATTATTTTTGTATTCGATGGCCACATTCATGAGGAAGGCTATAAGCTAACGGGGACGGGAAATTCCTATGAGATTGGAAAAAAACGGGATAAGCGCGTTCGAAGCCGCGGGCATTCAGCAGCAGTACAAAATAAAATAAATTAAAAATAACAGTATGGCTTGCAACACAAAAATACTAAATCAACCCAAATCCGCCGCGGTGTTCAGCCGTTGATGTGATTGGTTAACAAATATACAAACTAATCCGCTTTTTTATAACAGCCACACGGGTCGACCAAAGGTTAAGCAACGCTTGCTAAGATTGGTCTGTGGATGGATGACCATCTTAATATACCGAGTTTCCTCCGTGCCTCGAAAAGCACTTTAAGCCGTTGCGTTGGTCCCGTTGTCATTTGTAGATCTTTGGCAGTCGTTACGGAATGTCAGTAGCCAGTAAATCTGACACCAGTCTTGCCAAGAACTACCGTGTTACCCAGTTAATGGGTTGTGGAGGTCTGGTAGGCAGCCGCTCCACGTAAAATACTGGTATTCAGCTGAATCCGGTTTGACTGGAAGCCGACCCCATAAAGTTGAGGAAAGATGATCCGCTTTTTCCTGACGAGTCCTAGACTCGCTCGAAAAGAGTATAAGAGTTTTAAACATTTAAGTTTAAAAGTTTATACTCGCTTTTAAACTTAAATGTTTACAGGCTTCTTTAAATCGTTGTATTTCGCTCGAATAAAAAAAAAACTTAATGTAAACTAGTGTTATGAAAAATAGTGGAACACAAAATTTGCCTAGTAGGTGAAAAGTTATTGGGCACGCCACAATTGCGGCGGTAAGGCCCCTCTTTGAGGAGTGGCTGGAGAGGCGCCACGGCGTCCTCACCTTCCGCCTGACGCAGGTACTTACCGGACACGGCTGTTTCGGGAGGTACCTGTTTCGGAGTCAGCACTGTGAGGATCGCCCGGAGGACACGGTGGAGCATACGGTGGAGGTCTGCCCTGCTTGGGCTGAGCACCGCCGTGTCCTCGTCGAGGCGATCGGCGGCGGCAACCTCTCGCGTCCGGCCCTGGTTGAATCCATGGTCCGGAGAATCTTTAATATTTACAATTGAATATAAAAAAATAATTATTATAAATATAATAATTCAGGAGGGTAGGTTTCAAACTTAAAACAGTTCAAGTTATTCCTGTGAGCGAAAGAGTTACACTCAAAAAAAAGTTTAACGGAACAGTAACTTCAGCAATTTTTATTTTTTATTTTTCAATCAATCAATCAAAATATTTATTTGCTAGAATATGGTACAGTATGGTGTTACAGTAAATTTGTTTCAGCATACCATGCCACGCCATAACATTGCGTGCAAATGTGTTCACAATTATCGATGTCAATTAATTAAATTAATTTATACATTGCAGACTCTATTGACTTGTTTTCTAAATAATCCTTAATGGTTTAATATCTTTATAATAATAATAATTTGAAAAGTATTTTTAAACGGTCGTTTCGTTATTAAAATATTTCAAAATTATTAATTACTAGTCGTTAGACAAAAATCTAATAATTTGTAACACTTTCATATTATTTCACAGTAGTACATATTAGTTCACAGTAAAGCAATTAATTAACAACAAAAACAACCCTATCAACAACACAATAATTTACTAAAACACAAAGAGAGCATTCAAATAATACATTCGTCCAACAAAATTGCTATCCAATAATTATGTCGGAATCGAGTTTGCGGTTCCACATGTGCGTGTAAAGTGTGGAACACCAACAAACCACATGCCAAATGTAACGCCCTTTTTTAACACGAACCTTTGTTTTTAAAAGCCGACGGAGATTAAAAACGAATAAATCTTTTAGAGCTTTATTTAATGTGTTTACATCTGTTTTGTGAAGAGCGCTTTAAATTTCAGGGATGTGTGATAAATTATGATGAATGAATTTTGAATGATGATGAGTTATGATAATGGTCTCTCTGGTGATGGGGCTAACAGGAGATCATAAGTTTGTTAATGCGTTGAGTTGGGCTAATGAAAACACACGGTATGTTATGGTTGACACAATTACTGTAATATAAAAGCACTGTGTCAAGGTTTTGATTCGTAGGTACATGGAACAAATTCCGGGTCTGACTGTTGGATGCAAAAATTGTAGTTGATCGGATTAATTGTGTGAGTTACTTTTGTTTTATGCAGAAAAGGTGAAGTACCAAGAAAGCGAACAAAACGAGCTTGAAAACTTTAGCACCCTGCAACGGATAGACTCCATTTTTTTAAATTAAAAGATATCATAATTAAAACCCCTTTAGGTTACCACCCTAGGCTCTAGACCCGGAATTCTGGGACCGGTGAATAACAGTTTTGTGCTGACGCTACCAGCACTGGCCCCGGTACAACGACTTTGCACCTTAGCAGTTACGTCACTACACAAAGCATATATCCTCTAATCCTAAAAAAAATGCAAATATTGTTTTAGTGTTTAATAAAAAAATAATAATCAAATAATATATTATTATTATTTGATTATTAATAAAATAATATATGATATTTATTATTTATGTTTTTATTATTTCCATCAATTAATTATTCGATTTTATTATTGGCATCAAAATTATTGTTATTCTGTATTGTTTTTGTTAATTTTAAATATGTATGTTACTTTAAAATTTAAAAATATCTAATTTATTAAAATATTATGACTCTCTGTACGTGTTGGTACTTACTGTAAGTGCAGAGGGTAATTAAAGCTAAATAAATAAATATAGTCCACGGATAGATTTATCAGTAGTCAGAAGTGCTTGTAAACCATTGTTATGAATCTATATGTTAGCATCGTTGTCAAATGACTGCTCCCTAGAATCCAAAATGAACAGGATAAGAAGGACCCCCAGCCCCCATTGAAAACAATGGATATATATGTCACCGGAAAATTAAAAATGCCGTAAGATTCTAAAATATCGCGTGAAATCATAAACTATTTTTTCTTAATAAGACAAGCATATATTGGAAGCTATTGATATTTGATTTGGATGGGATTTATTGATACAATACGATTCTTTCATAGTATTTCGAGAAAATATTATCTAACAAAGATAATATATATTACAATCTTACGGAATCTGCAATTTTTCGGTGACATTTACAAGCCATATTTTCCATTTTTCGAAACTCCTTCTAGTCAAGTGGACCAGAACGAGTTTCGAACAAGTTTTGTAGAATCGACCCCTATAGTTCATTGTTTTCAATGGGGATTGGGACCCTTTCTATGTTCGGGGCCCTGGGCTGCAGGCCATATAGCCATTGAATACACATAGTACACGAGAATACATTGAGTACACTTTCCATCATTTTTGGTACTTGTTATAGTATTTATAGAACATATCCCAGAAAGTTATTCTGTCATGAGCCGCTCTAGATTTTAGAGACAATTGAAAGTCTATATTTAGGTATGGGTGTCTGCCTTTCGTAATGGGTTCCCATTTGAACGGAATCAGGTTCGTTATCACAGGTGTGGGGTTCCTGAAAAAAAAATTAAGAGCTACTCAATCAAGCTGATAAGTGACAGGTCAGTGTCAGGAGCCTGCCAGGGTTGCGGAATTTGTTCGAAAGAGTCACCGCGGCCCTAAAACGCACAGCGAAAGAAGTTATTTGATGGTTTCCCATCCTTAAAAAAAAGCATGGTGGGTATGGTGTGCGGTTCGATGCTCAATTAGACGGACTTTAAGGAACCTCATTAGCCTAGCCACCTATCGCCATTTAATACAGCAGATAATGTTTAAAAAATATTGCCAAGTTGTCGGATAGCTTTTGACCTGTCACTTTTTTTTTTGGAGAAGACTTACACCACCTCGAAACTAATACAAGAATGATGCACTAGAACGTGTCACGGTGACAAACCGCAACACTGTGACGCTGCAGTGGATAAAAACACATAGTGGATCACCAGGAAATGATGCGGGCAATGAGCTGGCCAGGAGAGGATCTGGTACGATGGCTGTTGAACCCGAACCTGCCTCAAGGATATTTTTTGTAAAAAAATATTCGTAACTTTGAAAAATAAGGGTTATTTTATTTAGCCCCGCTACTCCCCAGCCAGGTCTGTAGTTCTGTGTTAGTGTATTATAGGAGAGGTATAGGACAAGTTTTCAGCTTGCCTCAAACACCAACCCAAAAATGTCTGCCAGCTCTCGGACCATACATGGTTGAGCCGTTAAGAAGTCAAGATGTAAAAGACAGTTTGTTTCGCATTTAAAATATTACGAAAAAAAGACACCAATTTTATCCAACAACGGTGAACTTTAAAATGAGTTATATATTTTATTTTGAAACACTCGAAGTAATTTAATTTAATCCTATTTCGGGCATCTAAACAACAATGTAAATAAAATTAATATATATTAAAATACATACCTCTGCGGTGACTTACTCGTCTGTGGCGGAATATGTTTGTCGTGTAACATATAAAGTGGATATTAATTGCTTGAAACCATTGAGATTGTAAAAGTAACGAACATAGTAAAAAAAATTAAAGGAAAACAATGAATTCTCTATTCATGCGTATCATGCGACAACAACGGCGTATTAAACGTTGCCATTTTTTGGGCCCAAACCGTATTTAGAATTAGAAGTGCCGTCGATACAAAAAGAAGACACGCGTTAAACTAATCACAACGGCTGAAGGGGAGTTTTGAGCAATTTGTCTACCGACCGATAAATTTATATCATCCAATTACACAAAGTTTTCCTTCCTTCCTTGGAAGGATCGCCAAACTGAAGTGGCAGTGGGCAGAGCACATTACTCGTAGAACAGATGGTCGATGGGGCCGAAAAGTTCTGGAGTGGCGGTCGCGTACCGGAAGACGCAGCGTTCGAAGGCCTCTCACAAGGTGGACCGTTGACCTAGTGCCGATGGATACGAGATGCTCAGGACCGGTTGTTGTGGCGATGGTTGGGAAAGGCCTCGTACTGCATCCGATCCAAATCCGTGAAAATACAGATTAAAAAAACTCGGATCGAATTCGCATATTGCTTTTCGCACGTCATCCGATTGGAATTCGTAAAAATACGGATCCAGAGTCTATAAAACTCCGAATTCGGATATTGCTTACGCACTAATCCGATCTATGATCCAAATTTAAGCTGTTTGATTTGAATCCGAGGTAATGCGAAAGCGTTCATATAAACAGTACTACTGCTACTTCGGTCCGTCAATATTTCTTCGGAATTGGAGACTCACGGATGACGGAGAGAAATCGGATGACGGAAGTCGGGTCTAGTACGTAAACTGACATGTACAACTAACATGGTTCTTGACTATTTCGGAACGTATTCGGATCGGATGCAGTGCGTTACCGCTCTTATAGTTTGGCATTTTGACAACCGCTACCGCTAATAGAATGGCACTCTATAGCCTCTGTTTAACTTCTACAGCAAACCATAAGAAGTATATGAATGCTGAATGCAAGAGCAAGCAAACATAGGGTACCAACCTATATTGAGAACTAACATAGCAATGTTTTGCTTACAATTGCAGCTCTGAGCGTGATTCTAGCGAATATGGAGACAGCGATCGAGTCTAGCCTAGGGTTGCGTTTGCCAACTCCATTCTCGTCTTGCTTTTGCTCTCCACATTTCCCGCGTCAAACCCCACATAATCACATATCTACCCACTCACTTAACTTCCCGACCGAATTTCGGTCATGCTGTCCCGATTTCAAAAGTGATTAGCAGTGATCGGCGTAGGAAGTGGTATTTTGGGTCAATTAACCTGAATATCATTCAGGTTAATTGACCCAAAATACCACATATGTAAATATGGATATGCCCCGGGATTCCCGTGACCATTTTTCTGAATGTCAATTATTAAATGAAGTTAAACTGTTACGATATCATGAGTACGCACGATGACGGATCAAACTACTAATTTCTGGTCCCGCGCTGTGCTGTTTGCCATATTACTTACTGATCCCGGGATTCAGAAGGCATATCCATGTTAAGATAACGGTTACTTAATCTCGGGAATAGCACTACCTAACCTATGCCGATCACTAGTGATTAGCTAAGTGCACAAGTGAGTGCGCAAACACGGTTGCGCTCACTGTTCCTTCATCCTCTTATAGCCCGATGGGACGGCTCCTCAATACGACCGAGGAGAGATAAGGCCAACCAACCGCTTTACGTGCATTCCAAGATACGGTGGTGTACTGTGGAACTGCAAAATTTGTAATGGAAATATCCAGTAACATTTCCTGCCCGACTTTTTTTTTTAAGGATGGGAAGTCATCAAATGAATTCTTCCGCTCTGGGTGGAGTGGAAGGGCGTGTCAGACTCTCACTGACTAAAACCCATCCGTGTTCCTTCTAAAGCCCTTTGCGTTCCAGGGTCGCGGTGACTCTTTCGAACAAATTCCGCAACCCTGGTAGGTTTTTGCCCGATCTAGGAATCGAAAGAGGAAAGCATTAGATACGATATCTGCCACATCTGTACATCCTTGATATTTCATTGGATCCTGTAATGTGTAATTCTATTTTAAGATATCTCAGATGTTCGGAGGCAGCCCTGTGAAAATCAAGGCTTAGGTCGCAGCACTAAGTGGTACTGACGGAGCATTTAACGAGACTCCGACTTGCGCAGCGATTCAATCGTTATACATGGTGTCTGTTAATTCATCGCCAATCTTACAGGGAATGAAACTACTCAATAGAACCGTTTTCAATATGGAACCAACTCTGAAATATAATTTAAAAACATAGTGTTTTTCCCTAAAGTTTGTCGAAAAACACGAAGATAAAAACTAATATGCGTTTAAATCTAAAAACGAGTTTATACGTGTCTATAGACACAATTATATGTATAAAACACAGATGTGAACCATATTATTTTATATATATTTCACCTTGTATAGATTTTCATTTTGTTATCCTGTCCTTACTTACGTGGGAAACATAAATGACTACAATACTTACTTCTATCAGGGGCCTTCTATGAAGTCTTAAAACGATCATGATTCCGGTCTAAGAGGGAGACGAAGCTATACATAGCGAATAGCACTATCCCTTTTACATCATCGGAATTGGATGGCATTAGCACGTCATAGTATGGCAGCAGAGCAGTTCAATTGATTTGTGATTGTCTCTTATCAGTCAACGGAGGTACTATCATGGGCCTCAGTATGTAATAGATGATCATAATTCCGAGAAACTCGTACTATGAGAAGCTCAGAAACTCGTGCCTAAATAATCACAGCTGCACGAGTCGGTACTCCACCCCACAGAAAACACCATATTCCTAAGCTCAGTAGATCCTTGTGAAATAAATGTATTACTAAAAAGCCTCAAAAACAAAAACAGCTATGGAATAGACGAACTACCACCAACCCTAGTAAAACAGTGTGCAAATGAAAATTTAAAAAAATGTAGTGAAACATAAATAAAAAAATTACCCTGCCATTTTACTTGCTTGTCAATCAGTCGTTTGAAGAGGGAAGATTCCCGAACTACCTAAAGAAAGCTATAATAAAACCAGTCCACAAAAAATATTCAAAAACCGATCCCACTAACTACCGTCCTATAGCCCTTTTACCTACAGCATCGAAGATATTTGAGAAAGCGATGTGTAATCGTGTTTATTCTTTTTGCGAAAAATACCATATCTTCAATGAATCCCAAAATGGTTTCCGAAAAAACCGCTCTACTGTTCTAGCAGTATACAAATTTATCCAGGAAGCTATTAATATAGTAAATAAGAAAAAGTACGCTGTGGGTTTATTGTTAGATATGACAAAGGCTTACGATAGAGTGCAATACAATATCTTACTTAATAAGTTACAAGGAATAGGGATCCGCGGAAAAACTCATGAATGGTTTAAATCATACTTGGAAAATAGAGAACACCTAGTTGAAGTCGAATACCACAGTGAACAAACAAACCAAATACAACGCATTCGATCGGACAGCTATAAAATTAACGCCTCAATCCCCCAAGGGAGTGTAATTGGATGCCTTTTATTTATAATCTATATAAACGACCTGCCAAAAATCATAAATGAGTCATGTGTTCTGTTTGCTGACGACATCTCAGTACTAACTTCATGCCAAAACAATAGAAACTTAACTGAAACACTTACAAACACACTCAACAAAATAATAACATGGATGACAGAACACAACCTTGAGATCAATTTTAATAAAACTAAAATCATTTCCTTCTACCCACGCCAAAAAACACCTCTCGATATAAATTTTATCTACAATGACATAAAAATAGAGACAGTACATGAATTCACCCTACTCGGTCTATCCATAGATACAAATTTAAATTGGAAATCACACATTAAAAAAATTCGATCTCAATTATCAAAATTTGCTTACGCCCTCCGCGAAATTAAAAAAACTACAAACCTTCAGACAGCCCTGGTTACATATTATGCCTATGCATACGCATGGTTAAGCTATGGCGTAATATTATGGGGAAACAGTACACACGCACCTACACTTTTCACACTACAAAAACGTCTAATCAGAATACTCGTTAACATAGAAGACACAGACAGCTGCAAACCACATTTCCAAGAACACAAACTTTTAACAGTTCCCTGTATATATATCCTAGAAATAAGCAAATTTGTTAGAAACAACCAACAATTATTCACTACACGAGAAAACATACAAACTAAATATACACTACGATACAAAAATAGGCTAAACCTACCTGGTGGCTCTAAGCTGAAAATACACTCAACAAGCACTTTAGTAATGTCAGTTAAAATATATAATAAATTACCAGATGCAATTAAAAACGAACAGAAATTTAATATATTTATAAATAAACTAAAAAAATTCCTTATCCATAAATGCTATTATAATATTAATGAATATTTTAATGATAAATTGAATGAATAAATAAAACAGAATATACAAAATAAAAATGAATACCAAAAATAATAAATAAACCAAAGTCGAACTGAGTAGTAGAAAAATGTTTATATTTTATTTATTTTTTTCGAATAATAATTAAACCAATAATGATAGCCCTCTTCCTCTATCCTAACTTGCTGTGCCCGACAGGGTCCACAATGATCTAAAATTATGTATATTTTATATGTACCTACCACCTAAGCTAACATTGTGGAATGCAAATAAATATTGAATTGAATTGAATTGAAT
>NDFZ01005477.1:265306-342761 GCA_002192655.3 Mamestra configurata | reverse complement strand
ACAAATTTAAATTGGAAATCACACATTAAAAAAATTCGATCTCAATTATCAAAATTTGCTTACGCCCTCCGCGAAATTAAAAAAACTACAAACCTTCAGACAGCCCTGGTTACATATTATGCCTATGCATACGCATGGTTAAGCTATGGCGTAATATTATGGGGAAACAGTACACACGCACCTACACTTTTCACACTACAAAAACGTCTAATCAGAATACTCGTTAACATAGAAGACACAGACAGCTGCAAACCACATTTCCAAGAACACAAACTTTTAACAGTTCCCTGTATATATATCCTAGAAATAAGCAAATTTGTTAGAAACAACCAACAATTATTCACTACACGAGAAAACATACAAACTAAATATACACTACGATACAAAAATAGGCTAAACCTACCTGGTGGCTCTAAGCTGAAAATACACTCAACAAGCACTTTAGTAATGTCAGTTAAAATATATAATAAATTACCAGATGCAATTAAAAACGAACAGAAATTTAATATATTTATAAATAAACTAAAAAAATTCCTTATCCATAAATGCTATTATAATATTAATGAATATTTTAATGATAAATTGAATGAATAAATAAAACAGAATATACAAAATAAAAATGAATACCAAAAATAATAAATAAACCAAAGTCGAACTGAGTAGTAGAAAAATGTTTATATTTTATTTATTTTTTTCGAATAATAATGATACCTATAATGATAGCCCTCTTCCTCTATCCTAACTTGCTGTGCCCGACAGGGTCCACAATGATCTAAAATTATGTATATTTTATATGTACCTACCACCTAAGCTAACATTGTGGAATGCAAATAAATATTGAATTGAATTGAATTGAATTGATATTCAAGGTTAAGTAACGTTCACCGAGGTTGGTTTATGGATGGGCTGCCAGTTAAGCACGTTGTAGATTTTTAATAATCGTTTCGGTACAATAGGGTATTTTACAACATAGAAAAATTATAATTATTATTAAGTCTGCCCGTTAGATTTTAAAAAAAGATTGGACACGTATTTTTTGCCATTTCAAATCTATAAAAAAAATATATAGATGGGAGAAGGAAGCCACCCTGTATGTTATCGTGCTCCGTGCCTTTACATGAGTGGAAAACCTTTAAACTCATAACAGAAAATATCCATTGATCGAGATTGTCATCTATGTTAAGCACTAAATCAAATGAAACTGCATTACGAGCCACGAAAGGATTCTCGGTTTCTAATGGATTTTCACCCATTCTCAGATCGACTTCAGCAAGCGTTGTTCAAACCTAAAAGGTCGACCCATGCAGCTGTTATTTATTACGGGCCACGAGCCCCTCTTCCTATCTCGCCTATACCCAATAGAAAGTCAACGAGAAACATACAAATCCCTATTATCCGTTTCTATATCGTCTGGTATCCGTTTGGGATACCAGACGTATTACTGGGTACCATTCGCACTTGGTCGATATCCCGACTAGTCGTACTCAGCGCTTCTTCTCTACAGTTACTGTGCGCACAGCCAAAGTGTGGAACTCTCTGCCAGCGTCTGTGTTCCCTTCCACATATAACCCGTATGCCTTCAAAGCCAGAGTGAACAGGCATCTTCTGGGCACGCTCGCTCCATCTTAGACCTCATCCATCACTTTCCATCAAGCGGGATCGAGGTCAAGAGCAAGACCATTTCGCAATAAAAAAAAAAGAATATAAAATTATCTTCTTCAGACTACTTGCAGTTTGTAATGCGTACCTCCCTCCCTTCATTCTCTGCGTCCACCCTGCAGCGTAGTCGTTAAGAAATACACATACGTCACCGCTATCCGTCGCTCAGCTGCAATAAATTTGCGACTACCCACATACTCGTATGTAGTGCGACGCGAACTTAAAGTTAGTACACATCGGTGGGAGTAAATATTTGACTAACTCCGGTTGAGACGAGATGGCTCGAGTCTAGTGGTTTATATCGTTGCGTGGATATTGAAATTGTAATGTGTAACGTACTTTTTGGAGGTTATTTATTAGTACTTGTCATCATCATCATATCAGCCGAAAGACGTCCACTGCTGGACATAGGACTACCCCGGGTCCATATTGGCTCACCTAAAGTTCTTTACCCGAAATTGTTCTTCCTAATGATTTGTAATCCGAATGATCACTCTTCCTAAAATTTTTCATCCTAAAGTTTTCATTCATACTATTTGTAGTGCTACCGGCGATGTTCATAACACTCATGTTTCCGAAAATTGTAATTAATAATATCAATGTAAATATATTTAAACTCCTACTGTTTTTTATCATAACGCTTTTATCCCTAAACATAATTCAACTGTTTAGAATGATTAAAGGTCGTTTCACTGATTTTTGTCTTAAATGAATGGAATTCAGGTCAGAGTGTCGTCTTGGGGGCACTATGAAAAAAATACTTAGATAAATTTCGCGACCGATTTCGACGTAGTTGGTCACAGTTCTAACCTAACCTATGGATATCTTTACAAAAAAGATATGACTTTTGAATAATAATGTAAAAGATGGTTATGTTGAGAAAATATAGAAAAACAAATAAAAGTGATAGATGTTTATTGCTACTGACGTTATGAAGTTGAATGCTTCAGAATTATGAACATTAGAGACAGAGTAGTCAGGAATTGTGATTGTTAGGATGAAAAATGTTAGGAAGAACATTTTCGGATTTCCAACTATCGGAGTTGAAAATTTAGGTGAACGTTGGCGCGGGGTTGGCCCCCAAGTGTCGCCACAACAACCGGTCCTGTGCGTCTCGCATCCATCGGCTACCCGCGACTCTCATCAGTCCACCTTGTGGGAGGCCTCCCAACGCTGCGTCTTCCGGTATACGGTCGCCACTGCAGAAATTTTCGACCCCATCGACCATCTATTCTGCGAGCAATGTGCCCTGCCCCTGCCACTTTAGTTTGGCGATCCTTCGGGCTATATCGGTTACCTTGGTTAACTTGCGGATATCGTTATTCCTGATTCGATAACGCAAGGAAATTCCGAGCATGGCATCAGTACTTGTACATTAGGTTATATGCGAAGTCTGACAGAAGAAACAGCAACTCCTGAGAGCCAGAATCAATAGAGGCGTCAATGAAGGTCACCTCCTCCCTGAGAGATGACTTCCACTACTGCAGTACGATTCTGTAAACATCTCACCGTGTATGTTTAGGTGCATCTACAATGTGTGTCTGTGTGTGTGCCAAATAAACTAGTTTTCTTTCTTTCTTTTCTTTAGTAGGCTGAATATCCCTGATATTCGTATCCTTGTTCTAACTAATCCATACTATAATATTATAAATACGAAAGTGTGTCTGTCTGTCTGTCTGTTACCTCTTCACGCTTAAACCGCTGAACCGATTTAGATGAAATTTGTAAAAGAGATATATTAGACCTTGGGGAAGGACATAGGCCTTTTGTCGCGAGAAAGGGCTTGAAGGCTTTGAAATAGGGGATGAGAGTTTGTATGGGAGTCCGTTATTATTGAAGATAACACCATGAACCTTTATATTTAGGCATTTGATAAAAAATAAATAAACAAATAAATTCAAGCGTTTTAAAAAAAATTGTATCTTAAAAATAAAAATGGCTACCCAAAGTAACTATTCCACACGGACGAAGTCGTGGGAAAAAGCTAGTATTGTAAATGTTAAAATGAGTTTATACATGGGTAGACCATGTCCTGGAATACGACATAGGATACGTTTTTTATCCCGGTAGTATGTTCCCTTGGGATAATTTTCTACTTCACGCGGGCAGCACCTAGTGAACAAATATTTTTTTTCCTAAAATTATTTACTCAATAAGTAGATACTTACCAAAGAAAAGTGTATGCTCTCCCTAACTCAGGTATGATTATGCGTCCAGGCCATAAATTTGCCAGAATAATTGCAAAATACTTACGACTGCATATTTTTGGTCATTTTTATTATAGATCTGCTATATAATAAAATGAATCGCTAAATATGTTGCTAAGCGCAAAACACGAGAACGGCTCGACCAATTTCGCTAATTATTTTTTTTATTGTGTTTGTTATTTAATTGTCAGCAGAAGGTTCTTATAAAAGAAAATTTTGAAAAAACATTTATATCCGGGCAAAGCCGGAACGGTCCACTAGTACCTAATACAGCTTTGATCGACATGAACTGACGAAAGTACCTACTTACGTAGTGTAAATAGAATGGTTACACAGTCATGACTAGTGATCGGATAATCGGGCGCTTATACATATGTATACCTAAACTTCTTCCCTTGATAAAATAATATGGACATTCCTTTCTTAATAAATAAGTAATCCCAGGTTCCCGGCATTGAACAATTTTGTAAAAACAACTATAACAAACTTAATGAAATCATGGCAGTGGTTTTTTGATCTTTATTTTATTCAAAACAAAAGGAATGCCTATAAAAAAATATAATGAGAGTTAGCCAATCTCAGGAATTTCGAACAATTTCGGGATCCGGCATTCTGAAAAGCATGTCCGTATTATACTTTCGTGGGAATAAAAGTGAAGTTTAAGTATATTAGCATCCGATCACTACATAAACGAAAAAAGAAATAACAGAAACATTGACTTGTTATGTAGGAACTCTTGTCACTAAGCTCCATAAGGCGTCCGTTACACGCTCATGCAAACATCAATCAATTACAAAAGTCATGAATGAAGAATGATTGATGGTGAGTGATGGAATTCAATCGACATTACCTTAATCTTAAATATGGCGAGGACATATTGTTGATTGATATACGGGATTCGAAAAAGGACAAGGACCCATTCCGTAAACAAAAAAACAGACCCATTTACTTTAAAAGTCGTGACTAATCAAATATCCAGATTACGTCAATCAATTTCATGCAACCATCACTCACTACATTAGACGATAAGTTATCCGTGACTGTGGTTAAACTGACAGCAAAACCTACCGTGGAATGGGCGACTATAGGTCTAAGTTAAACTACACGAAAACTGACAAATGCTGTCTAGACAGGTCCACTTGGACTGGCCTGTTTGTCGAGTGGTTAGTGACCCTGACTGCTAAACCGCAGGTCGTGGGTTCGATTTCCACCCAGGACAAATCTTTGTGTGATGAGCATGATCATTTGTTCTGTGTCTGGGTGTAATTTGTCTATAATATATATGTATTTAAAAATATAAAAGTATGTTTATCAGTTGTCTGGTTGCCATGGCACAGGCTCTGCCTAGTTTGGGATCGGATGACCGTGTGTGAGTTGTCCCAAGATATTTTTTTATTTTTTAACTTGAATTCGTGCGGAGTTTTCCTTTTTTTTTAAGGATAGGAAATCATCAACTGACCCCTTCCAGAGTGTTACACTCTTACTGACTAAAACCCATCCGTGTTCCTTCTAATGCCCTTTGCATTCCAGGGCCCCGGTGACTCTTTCCCGTCACCTATGCTGACATCTCTTTGAGGCACGCGTGGAACAGAATACGCCGCTTACCCGGGCCTGGTTCTGATAGGACGGCGAGCCACCCAACGCTCGAAGTAGACATGCCCGCGCCTACTTTGGCCGGGAATCACCCTGCTACTCCCGACGCCTGAGGCATCTCCTTCTGCTGCAGCGGCTAGGGCGTGAAGTTTGCACGACCTCAGACTTACATGGCTCTCATATGATTAGAACATTAAATTAATTATGTTGACTCTAAATGAGACATTGACCTCTGTGTTTAGAAAGCTAATTAGTTTAGCTAGGAAATACGATTAAAGGAACACAGGTAGACCATGGTGTGTGTTAGAAGTTTTATCCATGTAGTACATTTTAGGATTACCTATTTTCGATATTCACACAGACGAAGCCGCTTATACAAGCTAGTTAAAATATAAGGCCGAGCTAAATAACGACTCCATTCATTAGAGCAGGGGTTCCCAAAGTGCAGCCGCGGCGCCCCAGTGCGCCGTAGAAAGTAAAGAAGGGCGCCAGCAAGACGCTCCTCTTTTCCATTATTCTGGAACCAGGCTTACTTATTCGCGGGTAGAAATTTAATAAACAGTTCAAATCCCGCTCTCTGCTAAGTATTTTATTTCCTTTTTGTGTATCAATATTAACAAAAAACTCAACATAATATTATGGTTATTTTTATTTTTGTGCCTGGTATAATTGTAACCTATTTTGGCAAGTTACAAATATTTTAATTTTTTTTATTTAATTAATGAAATTATAATACAGAGGTGTTACTTAATTCTAAACTTGCCAAACTTTTACGTTTGATGGCGGGAGGCGCTCTTTTACATAACAATGAACCACTTTATGTACATACTTACTACTTATAGGTATATTATATCGCTATGGCTTAATATTATATAATGTTTTAATTCCGTTGTAAATGGTGTTAGTGCGCCACGGATTGAAGTAGTTTGGGAACCCCTGCTTTAGAGGCTTTCAGAAACAAGGTAGCAGTTTGCGTTGAATCGTACCTACAGCCACCTCTTACTATTAATACCCCAGTCACTAAGGGAATCGCCTTCCATAATTTTCCCGCGCAAAATAACAAAATGGCGACGCGCCTGGCTGTTTGTCATGGACGTCATTATCCGGTAATGCGGCCAAACATTTTCTTAATGGGCAACGTAGACTTATAAAGCAATAACTTGGCGTTTTGGTATTTTAGAGGGATAGTTTAAGGCGTTTTAGTTGATATCAATTCTCTGTCGGAATGCTAGGTATGTTTATGATTAAAGATTCTGAATTCGCTATCGTGGTGGAGGTACAAGGGAGACATTATAGGTCAAACAAATAGATAGATATCATAAGTATTTGCCCGGTGGTTACTGAGTTTTTTGTGCCCAAGGTTGCGAGAATATAACAAATTTCCTGGCTGATAAAAAGAACATCGCGAGAAGCACCGGGTACCTACTATGACGTTTAAAAACGGTCATGAGGAAGGAGTTTTATAAATAATGGTACGGAACCCTTCGTGCGCGAGTCCGACTTGCACTTGGCCGGTTTTTTCACATTTCAACGTTGATGCTATAGTCAAGTTGTAGATATATTCACCCCCTGAAATTATACCAATGAATGAAAAGCCAACCAGTATGTTTTAGTTATGTTAAGAAGCACGTCGGCTAACATATAAATAGTGTTGGAGCAGCAACGTATTAGGTTTGTTCATGTTAATAGTGTCGGAGTGACATCTTGAGTGAAGAGCTCCTTATGTTCGAGACGTGGAGCTCAACGGAAAGTAACGGCTTGCAATATTGTTGAGCTGTTTAAAGCGAACTTGTATAGAGCCAATTTACTTCATTGTGATGGTGGAGAAACTCAAGTGAAGCGAGTTTTTTTTTAATGTTTGCCTTTTTTAGGGTTCCGTACCTCAGTCGGCTAAAACGGGATCCTTATAGGATCACTTTGTTGTCCGTCTTTCTGTCTATCAAGACCTTTTTTCTCAGGAACGCGTGAAGGGATCAAGCTGAAATTAACTCCAAGTACTCAGAACAGCTACCTGTTGGACCAGTGAAAAAACCAAACTTCTAAGTCAACGCAATCTAAAGATAAGGCCGTTTAAGCTCCGTTTATAGTGCATTATTTGACGCTCGCAAGGGAATCAAAACCTATAGGATACTTCCCGTTGACCCTCAGTCTTGAAATTTTCAAAGACAATAGATCTTACAGTATAAGTACAGGAAAAAGTCCGAAAATAAGGAATTTAATCTTTTATAATATACAAAAAAAAAATGCGAATCCAAACTTATATTTTTGGTTGAAGAAATGACCGTGACGTACATTGAATACATCAATGTACGTCACGGTAGGTAAAAAAAACCAAGACTCGATCGGAACCCTCGGTGAGCGAGTCTAACTCGTACTTGTCCGGTTTTTTGTACTTCAAGATATTTGAGTAGGTCGTCGGAGAATAAGACAAAAAAAAATAAAACCTGAACACCACTCTCAATGTAACGTGATGTGTTTTTTTAGTTTTGATTTATTTTTGTTATAATTATTGTAGTTGATACGTTTTTTTTTTCTTTTTTTTTTTGTGTTTCTTTGCGTTTTTTCCGGCAGAATAAACTGATTTTCTTTCTTTTTTCTTTCAATGTTTAATTGTAAGAGTTTTTTACTTTTCACTGTATTTCATCAAAAATCTGAAAATACTTTTCCAAAGTTCCCAACTAACAAGAATAAGTACTCAACTAACTTTTCTTCCCTGCGCATGCTTATGAAGTTTTATTATTATTGGTTTTATTGATTTTAATGAATAAGAACTTGCGAATGTAAATGATAACGATATACCGAGAGAAGTAAACACTATTAAGAGATTTGAAGTGTCCACCTGAATATGGCAGTAGCTACAAAAGTCCTTGTCACACGAGCCTTGGGTTTTCTGCATACGACATGAGCATCTCTTCTCGATCTCAAAATAATAATAATAATAGTTCTTTGGACTAAAAATATTGTACAATCAAACACTTACGAATAACTATTATGCAACTAGAACAAAGACATATTAGAGAGTAACAATCGTGTCAGTAGATAGTATTTGTGTTGAATTCTGGTGCCCAAGGAAAGATTTAACTTGTGTTATGGGTACAAGTTACATCAGAAGGTCAGAAGTTGGAGAAGTGATAATTTGAAATTCAGTCCTTTTACTTTTTTTATTTGAGATGGATTTGCTCTTTTTATTTTTTCTACTTGGTTATATGGATGTTTGTTACTCTTTCACGCCAGAACGGCTGAACGGATCTTGATGAAATTTGGCACAGAGGTAGATTATAGTCTGGAATAACACATAGGATACTTTTCATCCCCGGAGTATGTTCCCTTGGCATCATTTTCCATATTAAGACATAGCGGCAGCTAGTTAAGATATATGTGTATGAATTAACTAATTACTCTTCACACTTATTTTATATTCTTAGGCGAAAGTTTGTGAGTGATGTGTGTATGTTTGTATGTTTGTTACTCTTTCACGTCCGAACGGCAGAACGGATCTTGATGAAATTTGGCACAGAGGTAGATTATAGTCTGGAATAACACATAAGATCATTTTCGAAATTAACGCGGGCGCGGCCGCGTGCGGCAGCTAGTTAAGATAATTTTATTATTTCATAAAAAAAAACAATTAAACAGACTTTAGATGCAACGATTCGAATCCGTAAAGTAAACCTTTTATACCGACCTCTCTGAATAGCAAACGATGCAACCGTTTACTCCTGACCGCTGTCATTTGACCGCCAGTCTTCAGAACGACCTCAAAACCTTTGGACGCCATTTCGATGCCTGTTACTTCCCTAATGAAGCTGACACTTTAGAGCGTCACACTAGACCTGACAATAGGGCTGACACTTCAGTGACTTTCAATTAGTTTGCAAATCGTTATACGCATGAACTGTGATGGAAGCTGTTATGAATGTGACGGGTCGGAACATCGTTTTTTTTTTTAGTGAAAACTTCTTTAGCGGCGCTGTGCACTTTTTGGGATGGGTAAAAAATGTTATACTCGCGTCAGGACACGTGACCTGATCGAAAATTCGTAAGACGGAGGGAGATTAGTTGATATTTCTGAGATAATCTTTTTAATGTAAAATAATTGTAATAGTTCTGAATTGTCAAATTTTTAATGTAATATAAACTGTCATATGTGTGTACGATAGCGCAATAAATGAATATTGTATTTTACCACATAAATTATAGTACTTTTATACTGATAATTAAAGCAATTTGTGCGAAATAATTCCCTAACCATTTCAAAATATCAAAAATGCACAACGTTAATGTTCAAGTTTTCACTTCTGTCGGCACTCCCGGAGTGCAACCCGTTGTTTTTTTTTATTCGTAGGCAATTTTTTATGTAGGCACGATTATTATCGAGATACCATTTCGTAGCGTTAAATATAACAAGTAAATAATTGAATTATTTTGAAACAAGTTCTCGAGTTTGACCGCACGTTTGTGTTTTAGTTTAGGCGATATTTTACTTTCTATGGATATCTTACAACCTCTGTCTTCGAAAATGATGTCAACATAGGTACTTTTGTTTCAAGCGTTTTATTAATTTTGGACTTAAACGTTTGCAATAAAACCTCTAACTCTAAAAACAAAAAAAAATGTTTGGTTGGCTTCAATGAATAGAATAGAATACTCTTTAGTATGTACATCATTTAAGTTACAGAAAATATAGACGAGGAAAACATTGCATAGGGTGACACAATGCAGTTATGTCTATCGTCGTCGTATGTTTGTCATCGTTGTGTTATCGTCTTAAAATCTCACGGAGAACTTTGCTTGCGCGATGCAGGATTTCGTTGTTAATTCGTCGAAGATGGCGCTGCGGTTCTCTTTGTTGCCGTGCAAATTTTGCTTCTTAGTTTTTCATGTGGCATTGATGCCGCTACATGTCAACTGTTTGACAAAACTGCATCGAAACTGCATTTCTGTAGCTGGTATGCAGTTGAAATGCAGTCCGTCTATATACAATCACAAAACTTGTAACAATGGTAGGTATATCAATTCAAACGAATCTCCAACCCAAAGCATTTTCTTTCCACTTACCAGAAACCCTTCCAAAATTAATCTCCCACAAAATAGAAAGCCACACGTTAAACTGACAGACGAATCCATTATTATTCATGTATGCCATCCGTACCTGCCACCGTGGCGCGAACGACGTGAAATGATGTCGTGTGGCTGATAATTCGCTTCACAAATAAACGAGCAATTATTTTCCTCCACTTTCAGAGGTTTTTGACATAATTGTGCTTATAAGAAGAGCTGTGAGTTTTACAGCAAATATTGTAATTATTTAGGTGCTAAAAAACTTAACTAGAATGTGTGAACTATTCATTGTGTTAATTGGATTTTTATCATCATTTCCTGCCCTGGTCAAATGTTACTTGGGGCCGGCGCTACATATTTTCTTCTGCCATTCACTCCTGTTATCATCTGCCAAGCCTTTTCAAAACTATATTGGGGTCGGATTCAGCTGAATACCAGTATTTTACATGGAGCGGCTGCATACCAGACCTCCACTACCCATTAACTGGGTAACACGGTACTCCTTGGCAAGACTGGTGTCAGATTTTCTGGCTTCTGACTATCCGTAACGACTGCCAAAGATGTACAAATGACAGCCGGGACGAACGGCTTAACGTGCTCTCCGAGGCTCGGAGGAGTCTCGGTATGTTAATATGGTCACCCATCCAGAGACCAACCTCGGCAAGCGTTGCTTAACCTTGAAGATCGACCCGTGCCGCTGTTATTATTTAGCCACGAGCTCTTCCTTCTGCCATTCGCTCCTGTAAATGTTATATTTCACTATCCTTTCTAACCACAATTAATTAGATACATGAAGTATCTAATTAATTGTGGTTTCATCACTATCTTCCTTCTCTTGTCCCATGTTCTTGGGGTCGTCGCTCCAAGTTTCTTCCGCATTCCCTCCTGCGAATGCTAAATCGTTCACTACCCCTTTTCTTTCATGTATGTTATGAATTGAAGTTTTATCATCATCTTCTCCAAGTTACCTACTCGGGCCCTTTCTTCTTACATTCTCCACGCCAGTTAACCACCTCGCTATAATTCACATCCTTTGTTCCCATGTAATGAATTGTAGTTTATTAAATTGGTATTAGCATTAGATTCAGCTAGATTGTTAAAACCAGAAGAGAGCAACATTTGTTTTCGGGAAAATTGGTATACTGGCAATTAGGGTTGCCAGGTCTTCAAAACGAAAAGCCGGACAGACCAGCCAGTTTAGCCGGACATTTGGATAAAAAGGCCGGACACCCTTAATTTTTTAGCCTTGGAATAACACGACAATTTTTTTTAAGAAAAACAATGCCTTTTAATCATTTATCATAAAATTTACCTTAAATTCTAATGAATCAACAATAATTCTCGTCTGCTTTATTTTTAATCATTCAATATTCATGACTATATTAATTTCTATCATTGCAATAGAAGACGTACTAATACTATTGTTATTATAGAAATTAGCTAGCGATACAAGGTGAGATAGGCCGAGCGGAAATCAATACATGAAAAAAAAAAATGCTCAAATTAAAAAAGCCTAACAAAAGCAGGACAGGACGAACACCGTCTAATTTCGCCGGACACACAACCAAAAAGCCTGACTGTGTCCGGCTTTATCCGGACGCCTGGCAACGCTACTGGCAATCTACTACGAATGTACTACTAAAAGATAGTCTTCAAATCACCTTTAACAAGGTACCAAAGTAATCTCACCAGTACAAAAATCAAAAACTACACACTTTCAAAATTGGCTCAGAGGAAATGTAAACGAATTCCATAGTTTGCACAGGGAGCCCCGCGGGGCCTGACTCAATAAAGACTAGCCTAAACAAACATCACAAATGTATTATATTTTTATATTAAACTCTGGCCCTAGTCGGAATGTACCCAATATGGGGCTGAAATAAAATACCAGACGTGTTGGGAAAAAGGAATATTTTTTAATCTTTATTGTTACCTTTTCTCGTATCTAAGCAATAACGGCGGCAAGGGTCGATCTTCAAGGTTTAGCAACGCTTGGCAATGGCGGTTCGGTGATGGTTTTACGTATCGAAACGCCTCCCAGCTTCAGAAAGTATGTGATCACGGAAACACTGTAACTCTTAACGCATACAACCCTAATCTCTTCAAAATTAGAGTGAACAGGCTTCTTCTGAGTACGATCGCTTCATCGTTGACTTTGTCTCTGTCATCTATGACCTAGACTAAAGTCAAGAGCAAACTCTTCTCAAATAAAAAAAAACTTAACTGTCATATATGCAGGTCTGTGACAGTCATTACGGGAAGACAGAACTGCAACACAGACAACTATACTGGGTATTAAAGTCTGCCCATTAAACTCCCAATTCTGGAAAGAACTATCGCAAAATTAATAGGATGATTTGTCGCCCTTATAAACTGATGTGATTACTGTAATTTAAACAAT
Organism: Mamestra configurata; assembly: GCA_002192655.3. Lineage (NCBI taxonomy): Eukaryota > Metazoa > Arthropoda > Insecta > Lepidoptera > Noctuidae > Mamestra > Mamestra configurata. The sequence goes on along the minus strand of NDFZ01005477.1, from coordinate 329,840 downwards.
CGCAACCGTTCACTCACGGGCGTCATCAAATGACTTCTTCCGCTTTGGGTGGAGCGGAAAGACGTGCCAGACTCTTACTGACTAAAACCTATCCGTGTTCCTTCTGAAGCCCTTTGCGTTCCAGGGCCGCGGTGACTCTTTCGAACTAATTCCGCAACCCTGACAAAAAAATAATTGTACATAGATATCAGAAAACACTGGTAGCTTATGGCAGTAACTCGTAGATTGTCTATTATATTGAAAAATATCAAGCGGTCGCGTAGCGTAATCTCGCGACACACAATATTCTGAACCACAATGACCAATATTCTGAAAGGAATATTGTTCATAAACTCCAGATTTTACAACTAAAATACCTCTATGAGTTAGCTTCCCAAACAACGGTGCGCTAGCTGGCTGGCTTCCAAAACCATGTTCCAACATGTCTTCGCTTAGGTGCCAATATCCTCTCACCAAGCCCAACACTTCTATGTCAAGGACATAAGGTCTATAATCCTGTAAGTTATCTGATTGGGGGAGTTTGTAGTGGTAATGTACGGACGTGCTGTGTTTCGCAGTCGATGAGGCGTTGTATGAAAGAAATGTTCACAGATTTACGTTTAGTGGAATGATAGTTAAAGGCGTTTTAATTTGATGTTTTGTGGGAGTTTTTAGAGGGATTTTGTCAAGTGAAATTTAGTGGCTGTTTAAATTGTTCGTTAATTGATTCCTAGTGGATATTGTGATGTAAATTGGTGTAGTTTTGTGTCTCAAGTGTCCACACACCTGGAAAATATGTAGAATAATTGAAACCAACGCGATCTCGGTTAAGTGGAGCTGAGAATTTTATTGTAGTATTGACTACCTCACTCGAAACTTGCCGAGAAGGCCGAATCGATATATTTGTTACCAGATACCTACTCCAAAAACCATTAGTATGTGTAACAACCGCATTCTAATGCAAAACCTAAGAAACGAGACGTAAGACTAAGCAATATGATCAAAAGCCTATAGCCTTCACTTCGGGATAAACTAAAAAAAAATATGATGTTTTGTGTATTTTGTTTTGATGAGACACCTGAGGGGAAGTTTTATATTTTTAAGATGCGTTCACACTCGTATCGTAGTCGCAAATAATTAAAATGTAGGGAATTTAGAATATTTTTTGACAGCTTGCAATTGAGATGCGAATGCGAACGTTCTATTTAAATACGAGTTGAAGACTAAAAAGCTGATAAACAAGATTACAACTGAACTACAGTATGACAAAAGTCTAAATTTTAACAAACTCAGACAATCAATCTGCCTAGCCTTTTTAGGGTTCCGTACCCGAAAGGTTACCAACGGAATCCTATTACAAAGCCTGCGCTGTCCGTCCGTCCGTCGGTCTGTCTGTCTGTCTCAAGAACCGTAATAGGTACCTAGTCAGTTGAAATTTTGTTGTGTTTGTTCTGTTTAATGCCAATATCGAGCAAAAACGAACAAAACAAATCACTTTTGTTGTATGGTAACAAAAACAGAATAAAATACCTAACTGTTTTTATTGTTACTTATAGCGGCAACATAAATACAGCATCTGTGAAAATTTCAACGGTCTAACTATTACGGTTTATAAGATACAGCCTGGTGATAGACGGACGGACAGCGGAGTCTTAGTAATAGGGTCCCGTTTTATCCTTTGGGTACGGAACCCTAAAAACTGACAAAGTAACTATGAAATGTGTTCCTCTTTGTTATGATTGGTTGTCAGATTCGGGTTTCTGACTACCCATGCAGTTGGTGGCAACAAATCTTTGTTTGAACTAAAAAAAAGGCCACCGACTGCATTAAACTTCTTGAAAAGTGACTCGTTTGGAATTTTTTTGTCGCTTTTGACGAGACAACGTCTAATAAATCGATGAAGGCCGGCTGCACGCACGAAAAAGGATGACTCATTCTAACGTTACGCTCATTGTAACGTTACGATCATTTCATCAATGTTTTGTTATGACGTTGTCACGTTGAACTATCGTCCGTACAGGCAACCAATTTTTTGCTGTCGACTTTTGTAAAATAAGTAAATTATCACACAGGTTTGTATTTCCCGAAGGGTTAGACAAAAGAGGTACCCTGTAGTATGTACTACCTCAACCAATTTTCGCCAGTTTTGTTCTAATCCTATAAAATAGGGGGCGAACCTTTTACCATGAACACTTACCACAAACATTGCTTATGCAACCCTTATTTTTTGCCTCCTGGCTTTTTAAACTGCCAATTTCATAACCTTTCAGCACCCCAGTAAAATGTGATACTTTTTCCCCCATTTTGTTTAAAAATAAGCCTAACTTATCTGCATGAAGGTGTTGGGCTCGAACCGGCCCATTCCCCGAGCGCCGCTCTGATTAGCACTGCCGATTACCTTATCTGGCCTTGTAAACAGGAGCGGGCTTCTAAATGAGCGGTTTTATTTTATTTAATATGGGTTTACTCTCGACTCTAGTCTAGGTCATAGATACCAGAGACAAAGTCGACGATGGAGTGAGCTTACCCAGAAGAAGCCTGTTCACTCTAATTTTGAAGAGATTAGGGTTGTATGCGTTCGGAAACACAGATGCAGGCAGAGTTCCACTCCTTTGCTCCTTTGCTTTGGTTTATTAGGAATAAAGCGATTGGCGCTACTAGAGGCGAAATTGTCAAGATTGTCTACCTACTGTAGGTACTCCACGACCTCATCCCACCGGCCCCCTTCTACCACCGGACATCTAGGCGCACTGCAAGTTACCATCCCTACCTTGTTGCTATTCCACCAATTCGCACTAAACGTTTCCAAACGCCTTTTATAATGCGCACAGATTCTGTGCTTCTGAGCGTAGCTACGCTGACTTTGTTAGCCATGACTTACGGCCGGTTTCAATAACGTATCTACCTTTAACCAACTGTCAAATTAGCTACCAATAGTAGTTGAAACGTCATGTTTGCCTTTGTAACATGACGTTTCAGCTACTGTTATTTTCAGCTACGTTATTGAGACCGGCCGTTAGACGCACAATGGACCAAATGTGAGGATAAGTGTGGAAAATGGAGTCCTTACTCTAAACTTTGTATGAAACAGCAATTTTTCAATTCGATGCCAGTTTCAGGCCGCGACTTCGCCCGCTTGTTATGCTGATGTGTTTTTTTTATTATTTTATTTGCGTTTAGCTCGTGGCTAAAGAATAACAGGCGCACGGGTCGATCAAAGGTTAAGCAATGCTTGCCAATGTTGGTCTGTGGATAGGTGACCATCTTAACATACCAAGTTTCCACTGTGCCTCGGAAAGCACGTTAAGCCGTTGGTCCTGGCTGTCATTTGTAAATCTCAGTCGTTACGGAATTTCAGAAGCCAGTAAATCTGACTCCAGTCTTGTCAAGAACTACCGTGTTACCCAGTTAATGGGTTGTGGAGGTCTGGTAGGCAGCCGCTCCACGTAAAATACTGGTATGAATCCGGTTTGACTGGAAGCCGACCCCAAATAGTTGGGAAACGGCTAAGCAGATGATGATGATGTGCGTATCTACTTCGTGCCAAAATCACAGAAGCGTGTAAGCCGGGTTAAACAAGTGTTCTGCTTACTTCCTGGCCAGACTCTTGCTACAAGAGGGCGCAACGTGAACAGAATAGAAAAAGGGGATCTTACCGCAAAATATACGCCGATATTGCAGACATCTTGGCGTTTTATCTACCAAAACATTAACCAGTTTTAATAGTCCCATAGGGAAGAAACTTTCAGTCGTTCCGATTGCTGTACTCTTGTATACCTATATCTCTACTTCTATACTAATATTATAAAGAAGAAAGATTTGTATTTATGAATGTAACAAATAGACTTAAAAACTACTGGACTGATTTGAAAAAATCTTTCAGCAATGGATAGCTACATTATCAGCGAGTAACATAGGCTATATTTTATCCCCATACTCCCACGGGAACGGGAACTACGCGGGTGAAACGGCGTGACGTCTGCTAGTCTTGGATATACAGGGTGTAACGGGAAGATGTAGTTTACAAAAAAAAAACTGCTTCCACTCACTAAAAAATCCTCATTAAGTAGGCTGTAGCAGTTTTTAAAATTTAACTACACCCTGCCGTTGGCCTTGTTACACCATGTATAATGCAGAGTTAGTTATAATTATGGTAAAACGAACAGGGAAAAATCTAGCTAATAGTAGGTACCGCCATGTTGGATATCCCGCAGTGTCGTGGCATTTTGTAAATATAGTTTCGGCTGTACGTACACAAACATGGACACATTCAAAAATCTAAATCAAAAGTCATTTATTCAAATTAGGCTGAGTGTCAGCACTTTTTGAACGTCAGAGTTCTACATAAAGACAGTCCCCCAAAACGCCCGCCCGTCACCACTTCCTAGTGTTATAGCTGGGAAGAAGAAGTGGCGCAACAAACTCCCCAGCAACACATCTGTCAGTTAAGTTTTAAAAACTTGAATTTATACGCAAAGTATTTTACAATACATGATACAGAAAATAAAATATTGAAACTGTAAATCATTTTTTTATTTTTTTACCCAATTTTAAATAACTTTATTCCATATATATTTAACTAACTATATACCTACAATAGAAATAAAAACTCCTAACTAAATTAACCCTAAAATATGGCGTCAAAAAATTCATCCGCATCGCTGTCGACTGGAAGTGTACCCAAAAGACTGACGGCATTGCCACATTGTATGGCAATGCTTATTCTTTGACCAAGGTAAAAGCCAGCCCTTGGGTCACGTGAAGTGTCAACTAAGCGTCTTGAGAGATCTTTAAACAAGTTGTGTGCACTCGGACCCCAAGACCCGAGAGTTTCTTAAAATTAAATTTAATCAAATTAAATGAAATTAATTGACACTTGGTAGCTAGCACACTCCATTAAGCTCCATTAAGCCATCATTCCTACGCATACTCTTCGTTTAGTTTCCCATCGGGTACAATGTATTTATTTTCACAACGCACGTTATTCTGAACGGATAAAATCCACAGGATAACAACTAAGTACACGCATGCATTATGCAAGAGCTTCGTCCGGAGGATTTATCGAAATCTAGTGATGCTGTGGCGTTGCCGTGACTTTTTCAAAGCTAAAAATATCATTTTTCATGACATGAACTAGGTTAAAGGGTGGGGTAAAACTTATCACCAGAGATCGGAATAGGTAGACTATATCATAAATGGAATCATGACAATTAAAACCCGGGATTATAAAAACATGAACTGGACTTGGAGTATACTTACAAATTATTGATTTGAAGAATCAAAAGAAGGAAGAGTTGTGCGAAAACAAAGCTATTTCATTTAACAGTTTTAGTAGGAGCGGAAGTCTAAAAACATACTAAAATTCTTCAATATAATAATATTGTTCAAATGTATTCAAAGCACAATAAGTAATTTGCAATTTCTTAAATCCCGGGATACAATCGTCATATTTATAATTCTGGGATTTTAAAGAAGGTAGTATTAACTCTATCTTACTTACTTCCACGAACATTACGTAAATATAGTCTACCTAGAAAAATAAGTGTATAAAACGTTTGTAAATTAGATGACCATGCATGAGTGGCTGGTACAAAATACCTTTTTTTTTTTTTGATTTCGGGTGGAAATCCTCACGGATGTCCTGGGGAGGGGCTGTCAGACTCTTACTGACTAAAACCACCCCGGTGTTCCATCCCCCACCTACGCCGGGGATCGCGGAAACGTATGCGACTTCCGCAATTCCCAGCTGGTGCCGGCCCTCCTCTGCGGGCCACCTCGAGTCAGCGGGGGGAGTGAGGTGTTTGACTCCCCCCGCTACGTCAAAGAGGGGCGCACGGGAACACAACGCGCCGCCACCTCGGGTCCGGATGAATGGGGGGCGACAGACATCCCCAAGTCCGCCGCCCCTGGACCCAGTTAAGGGAGCCGGAAGAGGGCAGCGGATGCCCTCCTCCGACACCCGATGCGCCTGCTGCGGGCCGGGTGAGCGGTCGTGATCTCCGTCTCCCTTTCCGCAGCCTCCTTCTGCGCGATAACTGTCTCGTAGAAGGAGACCACAGCGTCCCAGGACTCCTCACCGCCGACCATAGCATGAACTACGGCCGGCAGCGAGAGGTCACTGCCTACCACTGGTACAGAATACCTTAGGCAACAAGTCCGTCTTTATATCTTTTGTAATGCATGAAGTTAAAATAACTAAACGTCTTCCTTTACATATGTGTCCTTTTATCCCTTACAATACGTAAAAGTGGACTGAAAGATACATAGACGGTGTGTGCGTGGGTCGCTGTAGTGCAATTTCTCATGGGTAGTTGCAACGAAAAAGTATCCCATTCAGTAGTTTTTGCGTGAAAGAGTAACAAACATCCATCCATCCATCCATCCATCCATCCATCCATCCATCCATCCATACTTACAAACTTTCGCGTTTATAATATTAGTAGGATAAAATAGTGTCAGTTCTTACTAACATGGTCATTAATGAGTTTTGGATACGCGAATCAAGATAAATTCTATAGCTATTAATTAGTGCACGATGATGTTAAATTTATTAAGTATCGTGTTTCAATAAAAAACAACATTGACGAAAATCTTTATTGCTCAATAATAAAGCATGCCGTACTCGAGGTCATAGTCAAGAACTTTAGGGTTTATCTTCTCTGAGCCTGTTTCTTCCCCCTCTGATTTTGGCACTAGTTCTACCATCCCTGGCTTTAAATTTAAACCTGTCCGCCTGTGCTTGAAAGACTTCGCCAAATCGGGGTGCGCGCGTAAGAAACTCTTCAACTTCTGTTTATTAACCGTTCCGTTGACAACTATGTCTCTGAAGGTGTCGTTGGACATATAGGCTTCGTTCACACCTTGGATTTTATCCAACTTCGATTTTAGTTTCTCATCTATCTTCACCAGTTCATACTCATGAACGTTCACAACAGCCTTGCGGTCTTTTCGGTACTGCTTCTTCATTAATTCTATGAACCTCTTCAACTCTCTCGTCTTCTTCTTGCGTTGTGCTGTTCCATTTCTATAAGCTTTCATCAATATACTTCTGATTTCGCTTACTATTCTTCGGATACTCTTAGCAATTTTCTTCTTTCTCCTTTCTCGTTCATTTTTCCGTTTCTTTCTTTTGGAATCGATTTTTTTCTTTTCTTCTTTCTTTTTGCCTTCGCGGTTCTTCTCGTTGGAGTCAGTCCCGAAACTGCTGCCTTCGAAAGAGACGTCCAGGCCTTGGTACATGTCGTAGTTGGTGACTAGGAGAGCGCAGCAGATGTACGCAGTTCTACCACAGAAGTAGTCACCTCGATATATTCGGTACTCTGCGTCGCATTCTGCCGGTAGCATGCAGGAACCCCACGGCACGTCGTGTTGGTTTGGATCTCCACATGGAACTCCCCATGGTCCTAAAAGAGTTAATTTAGTTGAATTAATTAAGGAAAACGGAATTACAACAGTATGTCGTTATGCATGTTTGCGCATTTAATTACTAGCTCCTACGCACGACACAGATCTGTCGAAGTATCGATGACCAGAACATTTAGAAGCTGATCGGATACCTTGTTGTGCTTATGTAAGGTGTTATACCTACATTATTATAAGTTAAAGTGTAATATAACTTACTGGCTGCCGCCATATTGACAACGTCACCCCTCATTTGCGAGGAGTTAAGCGCTTCGAATTTTTTCTGCATCCAGTGCTCATCCCATTGGTCCATCCAGAACTGCTCCCCATCAGAATTGGATTCATCATCATCGGAACTTCCCTTTCTTCTTTTTACCGCAGCTCTTCTACGCCTCAACTCATTTAACACTGGATCCATGTGGAAGTATTCTCTCCCTACCTTGTCCTGGCTTCCAGTAAATTTTGAGGAAGCGATATCCTTTCCAATGTTTAAGTTTTGTTCGTGAGTTCTAACACTTCTTAGAACATTGGCTTTACTCTGAGCAGATTTCTTATCCTTTGCATCTTCTTGTTTTTTACTATGACGAAAATTCCTCATTGCGCCTCGACGTTCCGGGGTGACGTCTCCTTCGTCCGCTTGTAGATCATCCAGCAATGACACAACATTTTGTTTTAGAACCGAGTAAATAGATGCATGTATAGCGTTTAGAGACAAAACCAATAACGTTAAATGAAAATAATACATTTTATTTCGACATACTTAACATGGCTTCTACAAGAAGTTTTTCTTTAGATTTGCAGTTAGTAGTTAACCATGAAATTTTTATCGAAAAGTATTGCAATAAATATTGAAACCATAAAATGTTTATAGGTGAAGTTTTTAACTTTTCTAGTTTCGATAAATTCTAGTTTAACTATAAAAACCGGCTAAGTGCGAGTCGGACTCGCACATAATGGGTTCCGCACCATCGCCATTATTATAATCCACTATTATGCAATACAAACTCTGTGAGCATTTCAACCGTCTACCTATTGCAATATCCATTAGGGTGCGTCTCATGTCATATAAAGTTATTTGGTATATTTTCATTTCAATGACGTTCACTAGATATAACAAACGTGAGTTATACCAACTGTTGATATAATTTCTTTAAATATATAATTTATATACTCTAAAACTTATTTCGTATAACGTCATTGGATATAACGTTTATTTAATCGAAAATCATTAGGCCTAATCGTCTAAAATATATATTGACACCATCTTTATGGTTTACACTCTGATTCAAAGCAATCCGACTCGGCTGGGTTAGGTTAGAAGGTTAAGACGGGAGCAGCGCGGAGAGCCAGATTCCCTCTATTGTTGGTGAATCATTTGGGTTAGGTTGGGTTAGAACAGTGACCATTAACGAACGAGTGAAGCGAGGGTGTTGCGGGAGCGCTGAGACAGAAACAAATCTCTGATAGCAGACCCTGCTCATTACCGACCGATCGCCATTACCTCCATTCTGTGCAAGGTTACGGAAAGGGTACTGAACAGTAAGTTGCGACCGTCAATATGGCTTTTGCCGGGAACGGTCAACTTGCGATCTACTTGTGTATGTCACGCACTGCTGGGGCGAAGCCATCGAGAAACACGGCGAAGCACTTGCTGTATCGCTCGATATATAGATGCTTTTGACAGGGTCTGGCACGCAAGTCTACTCAGCAAACTTCCTGATGATGGCATCCCAGCAGATTTTTGTAGCTGGATATCAGACTTCCTAAATGAGCGGTCGATCCGAGTAGTCATTGACGGCTGCTCTTCTGACCTCATGGCTATTGATGCCGGAGTTTCTCAGAGGTATGTTCTCTCTGCAACTCTTTTCCTGCTACACATCAATGACCTGCTTCAGCCTGGTATTGTTGGGTACGCAGATGACAGTTCGGTTTCAGAGATATACTTGTCCAGCGCAAAAACCAGCGGGGAAGAGGTTCGTTCCTTGAGAGAGGCCATGGTAGAGCGGACAAATTTGACCTTAAGCCTTGTCTCCCAGTGGGGTGATGACTGGTCTCTTTTAACGCCACCAAAACACAAGCGTGTCTTTTAACCGCAAAAAGGAGTCATTTCGAGCTACCTCCTACTTTCCAGGGTACATCTAGTACATCTATCCTAGGCATGGAGTTGACACCCAGTCTCAATTTCGGCGCCACCATTGAGCACAAAGCCCAAACTGCGGCCAAAAAGCTGGGCATCATAAATAGAGTGAAGCGATACTTCACGCCTCGACAGCTTTAAACCCTTTACAAAGCACAAGTCCGATCCTGCATGGAGTATTGCAGACACCTTTTGGATGGCTTAGCTAAGAAAAGTTGGTAAACTTGCCGCGCTTGACTCAATGGAACGCAGATGCTAAAAGGCTCATTGGCGACGCAAAACTGGTGGACGCTATAAACCTTTCGGAAGAAATTCTCTTAATGATAGTGAAAACTGCGTCAAAATCCGGTTCGCAGTTTAAAGATCTAAGCGTACGGATGGACAGACGGCGGGAACGGACTTCGTTTTATACTACGTAGAGATATGAAAGTCGGTATGTCTGGATGTTAATCGTTCACGCTTCAACGGCTAAACGGGTACCTACATGTAAAAATAGGTTCCCGTAGAATAATTTCCATCTTGTGCGCGGGCGCAGCCTCAAACGGTTATACAGCGCGTTCTTTTTGTGAACATCTAAAATTTTATCAGGACTTGAAAATCAACTTAAGTTTGAGCTACATGATAACTGACAAATGCTAGTATTGTCTGGACAGATCCACTCAATTCCGTGTCCTATCCTATCAGCCGAAAGATGTCCACTGCTGGACATAGGCCTCCCCAAAGGAAGAGGGGGTTGCCATATTCGCCACGCTTGGCAGTTGGGTTGGCGATCGCAGTGTAGCTGTTGCAATGCACAAAGAATGCTGCTGCCCATACTCTGGTGAGTCCTTTAGTCTCCTCTCACGACACCCACGGGAAGTGAAAGGATGGCGCTATTCTTTTACGTCCGACACCATACAGAACAATCCGTGTGGCTCCTCAAAAACCCACCTCAGTCATTAACCTTCAAGGTTCTTATATGATTTGATCATTACGGATTTAATGGATTTAAAAGCGACTTTGAGCTCTGCGATTATTTTTTCGGTGTTTCTTCAGCTAGGAATCACCGGCCTCATATAGGTTTAACATTACCAAAAAGATTAGAGCGTAGAAGTGGTATTTTTAACTTATTCACAAAATAATATTTTTATATATAATTCTTCTGTGCGTGCGTATGTGACTGATCTCCAAAACGGCTGGACCGATTTTGATGTTTTCTTTTGTGTGTGTTCCTGTGGATTCGAGAATGGTTCAGATTCACAATTGGATGGTACACAAAGCAAACGTTCGGACAACGTCTATCGGGACCGCTAGTATCATTTATAAATCAAAGACATGATTTGTGCAAAAACCAGCTCTTAATTAAAAATACGACTATTCAGTAGGTACAATTATTTGTTCGCATAATTCGACAAAGTGTATGGAATAGCTGCTTTTAAGGTTTCGAACGTCCGACCGTCTTATGAGATGGGTGGACTCATCTCAAAGCATTAATTTCAATTAAACCATTTACAGGTACTTTTCAATTGTCAAAATCGGTCAGTCAAAGAGGTGAAGGTATTTGCACTTCTAAAGCGTATATCTATATGGAGAAGAACGTGCAAGAAACTCCACGGACACTCTTTTAAATCAATAAATTGTTACTTAGTTGTGGTAACACGATAATAGCGTCCGGAGTAAAGAAGAAACAATTCAAAGTAAGTACAAATAATTAAAATAAACCGTGGCAGTTGAGAAATGACCAGTCCCAGCTGACGGAGCGAAATGATGAAAGACATGCGTCACCATCAGAGAGACTTTGAGAGAAGTGGATAGGCCAGCTATCGACATAGAAGCGTTTACAGGATATTGGTCAGAGGAGGCAACATAGAGATTAAATGGGAGGCTATGGGCCTTTTGCCAAAAGCGAAATAAAAACATTATTTATATCACCGAAAAATGGCACACGCCGTAAGTTTGTAAAATATCGCGTGAAATTGTAAACTATGTTTTCTAAATAGTTTCCAATATATCCGTGTCGGACTATTGAAATTGGATGGGATTTATTGTTTACGAAACGTTTTTTCATAATATATCGAGAAATTATAATCTTATCAAGATTTATAACAATCTTCCGGAGTCTGCACTATTCCGGTGACATTTATATAACACCTAATATACAATATACAACTATAAGTCCAAAAACAATACCTTCGTAATATCAGAATCAGAACACTATTATTTACTCATAAAAATTTAATGGCTTTAATATGATTGTAATAGCACCCGATAAAAGAACACGGTTAAAAATACTTTTTCTTAGGTAAAATGCATGATTCTTACCTATTATTTTTGCTGGTTTTGTCTTCTAACGCTGTTAGTGGTTCTATCTTATCGAATCTCAAAGAAAATGTCCAATCTATACAAGATACGTCAAGAGCAGAACGCCAGAACACCCCAATACGAGGTTTGAATAACTACCTACAAGAAAAAAACCAAGACGATGACAAGAAACACAATACACCTCAGAAAGACAATACTCCGAATAATGTAACACGCGAAGAAAAATATGGCAATGATATGTCTCCCTCAAAAATGACTGCAACTGCTCAAAGCTCTGACAAAAATATAGGAAGGTCTTATTTCCACGTCGATCCCGTATTTGATTCATTCAAGAATAGAAGATTATGGCAAAAGCCAAAGTTCAAGAAAATCAGTTCGAGTTCTAGTTCTGAGATCGAAATGAAGTTCTGGATGGAAGACTGGGAAGAGCAGACAAAGATTAAAAAATTTGAGGCGCTTAACTCTTCACGACCCCCCGGTGACGTGGTCAACATGAAAATGGCTAGTAAGTATACCATCTACACTTTACTTACATTGTAAATATTTGAATAAAAAACAGTAGATTACCAAAACCGGGAAGAAGGTCCAAGCCCCCGATGGTCAGGGCTCCAGAAAGAGGAACCTCAACAATGCCAGCATTGTCCAGAAGCACTGCTTTCTGAAACATGCCCTTAATCCGGCTGCCCAACGTGATCCTCCTAAGGTGCTGGCCTAGCCCAGGCTTGTGACTATTAAGCCATTGGTTGACACGGCTGTCGGTACAATGATCGCCGAGTCCACATCCCAAATGATCACCTCGCGAGCCAAATCAAGAGGTAAGTTTGGATTTTGGTAGTTATCTCTGGATGTACTGATCCGATTATGAAAATTCTTTCACTGGAAACAGATTGCAATAACGACTTGGTCTATGTGCTCGAGAGACACGCAGGCAGATCTTCACGTGTTTTGAATATGTATCCTACTAGTTTACTAACCCAGCCGTTCGATTCTGTAAACATGTCGAAGTGAAGGCTTGGGTGAAGTGATCACGAGGTGAGCTTTCAATCCATATAATCAAGATGGAGTGGCAGCTCACTTCGCGATCACGTGACATCTTGAATATATCGATTGACAGCTCACCTCGTGATCACTTCACCCAAGCCTTCACTTCTACATGTTCACAGAATCGACCGGCAGGTAAGGAGATAGGTACTTATCTGCATGACAGCTTAACTTTATTGACAAACCCCAATGCATTTTTCTTAAAGAGCCATCTGGAGTTCCGTGCGGTGATCCAAACCAACATGATCTTCCATGGGGAAGTTGTATGCGACCAGCGGAATGTGAGGCAGAGTTTCGTATATTTCGAGGTGACTCGTTCTGTGGCAGAACCATGTACGTTTGCTGCTCGGTTATAGTCACTTCCTACGACATGTACCAAGCAAATGACATGTCCTTCGAACACGAGAACAGCCTGACAACAGACAGCGAGGTAGATAAAAGATATAAAGATACACAGGAGGATAGACAGTTAGAACGTTTAAAACGGAAACACGAAAAAAATAAAAGAAAAAGAAGCAAGGCTCTGCTAAAGAAAAAAATTCGGTATGGTATCATAAATATAATAACAGAGATCACGAAGTTAATGCAGAAAGCGTATAGGAATGCGACATCACTTCGAATAAAGAAAGCGAAAGAATTGATGGATTTTATAAAAACAATGAAAAAGCAGTATAGGAATGATCGGCAGAATGTTGTCGACGCGCACGAGTTTGATATTTTAAAGTATGACTTGGCATTGGAACAGAGTTTAAATAAAATCCGAGGAGTAAATCAAGCTTTTATGACGAATCAGACGTTCAGAGATATTGTTGTCAACGGTACGGTAAATAAAAAAAAATTGATGAACCTGCAACGAACACACCCGGTGCTGTCACTGTTTTACAAGAGTCGGCGTATGGGCGGAGACTTGGAGCCAGAAGAGACAGGGAGGGAAGAACGAGATCTAGAAAGAGAATCAACAGAGACTGAGCAAGATGAACCAGAGTTAGAACTGTCAAAGACTGGGAAAGAAGAACTAAAACTAGGGAAAGAACTCTTCTATCAATTGCCGGTGAAAGAGGAAGATGAACCAGATTCGAAGAAGCAAATCCCTAAACTCCTTGACTATGATATCGAGTACGGCATGCTTTACTATTAACCAATAAAAGTTTGCACAGGTATAAAAGTCTCTTAGATTTACCATGTCACATTTTTAATCAGAATTTTAGTGCGTCTTCGATAAAGAATACTAACAACGGTCGCCCAGTGCTCGAAATTCAAACAGTTGTTGGTAAAAATTAACGCCTACGCACACCGGAACGGAATGGCAGAGGATTCTGCCACCGGTCAGCGCACACTAGCCGCTTAGATGGCATTCCGGCTATACAAGACATCGCGCGACGTGTCAAATGGACGGCACAAATATGGTGCTCATGAACTCCTGCTTGCACTGCCTCACCCCGCGGCATGTCACGGCGTTCTTCGGCGTACCATTACATACCGCAGTGCGCTACGGCATCCCTTAGCGAGCTCTCCAATTCCGTGTCAAGAAATCCATGGAATCAATTTAAAACATTCGCATTTATGTCTTATTACTACTAGATAAGTTTGAATGTCCTTTGGTAAACATTTGAATCATCTGCGAATCCGTCCCAGTGTGCCTAGGCCCTTATCCCTCTCTTCAATCAAATTAATGTTGAAAGAATCTTCCAAATAAGTGCAATGTCATTCTATGTAAAATACTGGTAATTGTGAAGTAGGTACCCTACCAGCTGCGCAGTACCCTACCTTCACGCCGCAGTCATATGTATTTATCTTTCTTTCTTTTATCTTTTTTAAAAAAAACGTCGCGCCCCACTAGGACCTCGCACTTTTCCTGTATCGTGGGTGCGTTTACAAACATTCAATCTCACATACACAAACAGCCAGACCCGGAACAACTATCTGCAGGTCATACAAATATTTGTTCCGTGCGGGAATCGAACCCGCGACACGCAGCGCAGCAGCCAATCGTTCAACCACTGCGCCAACCGTGTCGACAAATTTGTCGCAACGACTCGGCTCGTTCTTCCGAGCCGACATAAAGTTTGACTCTAACTATACATCACAGATCGCTATAATCTGAAGAAGCTCAGGGGCCCTACTATGAAGTCTTAAAACGATCATGATTCCGCTCTTAGAGAGAGACGGAGCTATACATAGCGAATAGCACTATCCCTTTTATATCATCAGAATTGGATGGCATTAGCACGTCATAGTAGGGCAGCTAGAACAGATACTGACTCGTCCAGTTTTAGTTCAGTGTACAGTTCGCAAAACAAGGCGCAAGTTCGCGACATAAGACGCTCGAAGCCATGTGTAACATCGATTGGCTGAGGTTGGTTGCCTCTGTTGTCCGGTCAGGGAAGTTAATATTTAGGTTGAATCTATACTAATACAAGCTGTGCCCGTGGCTTCGCTCAACCGGTACCTACCCTACTTTCCTACCTTACCCTACCTACCTATCAATTATTTTTTTTGTTTTCAAACCTTCCCTGTAATCTGGCGACCAAAACAAAAAAAGAATTAGCCAAATTGGTCTAGCCGTTCTCAAGTTATAGCGTGACCAGGAGAAATAGGGGTTAATATATATATACTAGCGGTCCCGACAGACGTTGTCCTGTCCGAACGTTTGCTTTGTGTCTGACTAAAAATTATAGAAATCGATTGCAGCCCCACCTACCGGGTCCAATTGTGAATCTAAACCATTCTCAAATCCCCTTGAACACACACAAAAAATTTCATCAGCATCAGCAGGAGTTCAGTGACATACACACGTACACAAGAAATATATATATTAAGATAGATTATAAGGCTGAAGAGTTTGTATGATTGGTTGAATGCGCTAATCTCAGGAACTATGTACTGGGTTCGAATTGAAAAAAATATTTAGTGTTGGATAGCCCATTTATCGAAGAGGCCAATAGGAGCGGAGCATTTATGAAAAATGTGACGCAGACGAAGTTGCGCGGCTCATCTACTGTTAGAATAAGGCTGCGTTTCCGTCAGAGATGTGCGAATATGCGTAACGCGGGATGTGTTTGTTAAGAACCAATAGAATCGCTTTATTTACCTAGCCTCGCTCAACGGAAACCATTGGTTCTTTATTTATGTTATATTCGTTAAGTAAAGGGTATCTCAAAATGACTAATCTGATTAAAAAAAATCTTTTCATGAATAGAAAGCTACATTATCGCGAAAAATGCAGTTTTTGCAGGTTAGGCCATGGGTGTGAGGAAAAAATCTAGTCTTCAATTGTCATCATCATCATCATATCAGCCGAAAGACGTCCACTGCTGGACATAGGTCTCCCCCAAGTGTCGTCACAACAACCGGTCCTGTACGGCTCGCATCCATCGGCTACCTGCGACCTTCACCAGGTCATTGCTCCACCTTGTAGTCCTCAATAAAAACACAAAATTACTCGCAATCATTTAATTATTGAAATCAACAACAGCTTTAGGATTTTCTAACCATATTTTTTGTTCCGGTTTACTTTTGGCGGGAAAGTTCCTCTTGGCTCCACAAGTCTTACATGCCCACTGTATTATTTTGGACCCATCTTTTCTTTTGACTTTCATAGTGGCTGTCTCTTTGTGAATGAGCATGCATCTGCACTTCTTGCAAATCTGCCTTTTTATCTCAGGGTGTCTAAAAAAAATTATTAAAAATAAAATTTCTGTTTTTCTTTAACACTTAAATACATTATTATAATACCCCAGCTACAGCCAACTGTTCTCTAGGAAGATACTGCATTCATTTTCTCTCGGCTTTGAATTAAACTGAATGAAATTTATGTTTTCACTGAAATCCTGTCATTTCAGTGAAAACATAAGTTAAAAAAGTAAGTTTTGTCTTTCAGTCATAACTTGTTACGTGGCAGTAAAAAAAAATCTATAGCTTCATTGAAACTGTTTAGTAGTTGTAAAATCATGAAAAGAAATATAATACTGAATTTCCTTTTTCTAAATAAAATCAGATCATAAACATTAATAAAAACTATCATTACTTTTTTTAATGTTGGCAACCCTGCAGTAGAAAATCTGCCTTATGCAGTATGGTGGGGCAGGAATAGGATTCTTGTGATTATGGGCCCAGAAATCCATCCAAGTGGGGTAGCCTTGACCCGGTTGAACCATTGTAAACACAGTATCAGTGTAGAGTCTATTCCTTTCCCTCCCACAATGCAAAAACTGAAGTCAAGGATAGAGTTGGGTAAAATAGTACCAACAGTGCAGGTTTAAGTACATGCACCCGTGTGTCCAATATGTTCCTCAAATTCACCATATTAACATGCTCACAATTATGTTTCACAAAACTACTTTGGTCCGAACAGTACATACCTAATTATGTACCAAATCAGACTAAATATCATTATCGTTTCACTGGTGATAGCAATTTTCATTAAATGCAGTAAGGAGGATAATATACTTTATTCTATCAATACTTATATTAAAAACTTATATACTTATAATAAAAATAAAAACTCCTAACTAAATTAACCCTAAAATATGGCGTCAAAAAATTCATCCGCATTGTTGTCGACTGGAAGTGTACCCAAAAGACTGGCGGCATTGCCACGTTGTATGGCAATGCTTATTCTTTGACCAAGGTAAAAGCCAGCCCTTGGGTCACGTGAAGTGTCAACTAAGCGCCTTGAGAGATCTTTAAACGAGTTATGTACACTCAGACCCCAAGACCCGAGAGTTTCAACCCTAAACGGCTCGAAAATATAACTACCAACAAGTTTATTATATTTCCGCCGCTTGAGGTTCTCTGCAGCCGCAGCGGCAGCGCCAGCACGAAGAGCTAGGAAGATGGGATGGCGCAAGAGTATCAACACAAGTAGCGTCCCACACCAATGGCCTACCCATCTTCCATGGAAATAATGACATGCCGTCCGGTCTCTTGCCATCGTCGCGTGCCAGGCCATTGGGTTCTAACACAGCCGGAACGCCGACGGTGACAAGAGCTCGTCGGATGATGTCGTTAAGATTCGCGTGCCGCGCTATGCGACCCGCGCTACGGCAGCATGACAGGCCGTGGTGTCCGAGGCTGTTGACAACTTCGCCACAGTGGCAGTGATGAGTAAGGAGGATTAAATGTCTTTCTCACACACATATTCTCCAGAAGACCAGGCCAGGATAAAGCCACAAACGAATAAACTTATTAGATTTTTAAGATTAAGTACACTCACTTACATCTTCAAAACATTTTTCTTGGCTACATTTACAATCAGGTTGCCATAGTATGAAGACAAAGTTGGATTCTTGCCTGCCATGTGTTTACTGATCTGAAAACAAATTTTAATTGTTAGAAATCTTGCTTTAATAGAAAATGATAAATTGCAAAAGTTTAGCTTGAAATATCATTGCACATTGAATAAGATTGGAAACTTACTTGGTAGAGGTAATTCATTCGTTGAAACGAATCATTCCCGTGGATCTTTTTCATTTTGCATTAACCCAAGTTTTGTGGGTTTTGTGTCAGAAAACTTTGTTTTTGTATCACCAATCAACACATTTTAATCAAATCATCTGACACTGACAAACAGCTGTTTCAATTATCAAAATAATGTTTAAAAACCTTGACACTTTAAGCTTCGTCATTGAATTACTAGAAACTTTTTTTTTGTTGAATACAAAATCAAAAAAACAAATAAATGTACTTTAAATTACAAGGATCCAGGATGGTTATATCATTGGAAAAGACTTCAGTTAGTGCCATACTATAATTTATAATCCATTAGGGGCCAACGGGCCTGTTAAAATCAAAATCACATTTCTGAACGATCAAAAACGTTCCAGTATGTAGAAAGAGATGACACTACGAGAGTACAGGTAAAAGCGATAATTTTATGCAATTTATAACCTTATCAACCCGTATGTCACAAACTGGAACTGGAACGCGTGTTCGTGTTGTTTTCTGCTGAAATCCTTGCGAAATCCCATTAAAATTGTCAAGAAAAAAGGAAAAATTCAAAGTTTTCATCAATTTATTGCTGAACGTGCTTACTTTAACTACCTACTACTAAAACTAAAACATCGAATTGAATAAGAAACCACAACCTTTCGTGTTTCGTAATTTTTTGTTTGCCCTTTTTTGACCCCTCTCAAACTGTAGCATTATAAGATGTTGTTAATGAAAAATATAATTTTATCACGAATCGCGAATAATGGAAGTTATCTTAGACATTTTGCAACTAAATCAGACGTTGGCGAATTGGATGTTCAGTTTACAAATGGGTAAGTTTGAGGTTATGTATAGGTTATAGATAAATTCCATTGTAAATCTTTCTTATAGGACCATTGACAGATTCTTGTCTTTCAACTGTAGTATCTTAAAAACAATTAAAAATGGTAAATAAATACAAGTACAAAGTTATGCCTTTATTCTACAATTCTAAAACCTATCCTAGTATTTATAAACTGTTCTTTACTTCAGGACCACAATAAACCTTAGTTCAGGCCGCTATGCAAGGTTTGCGGACGGAGCCTGCGTGGCAACACTGGGAAACACTTCCATCTTAGCTACGGTGGTCTCGAAATCGAAGCAAAGCTCTTCATCATTCCTACCCCTTGTAGTGGATTATAGGCAGAAGGCAGCAGCTGCTGGGCGAATACCAACTAATTTTCTAAGAAGAGAATTAGGTAAGATTATTTTTATCTAAAATCATTATATAGACATTAAGGTATAATGAGTGCACTGGCTTTCACGACAGTGGGAAGACACAGGATGGAAAAAAAAAAATTGCTCCTACTTTCCATATATATGTAAGTAGAGGCCAATACTACCAAAAAATCTACCTGTATACAAATACACCAAGGACAACTGCTTTATGGTGCAGTACTATTGCAAAACCGGCAAATAAAACCTCGATAAATTGAGGATGAAACAGCAATTTTTTGAAGTGTTTGCTCTTAACCTTGATCATACCTGATGGAAAGCGATGGATGAAGTCTATTTTGGATCGAGCCTTCCCAGATGATGCCTGTTCATTCTGGCTTTGAAGGCAGACGGGTTATGTGTCCCACTACTAAGCAAAAGCATCGCCTTGCTCTTTCAAGGACCGTTACTAACGTTAAATATTATTCCCTTTCTAGGCCCGACAGAACGTGAAATCCTAACCTCTCGCCTAATTGATCGGTCTCTAAGGCCACTATTTCCATCCAACTACTGCTTTGACACTCAGATTGTATGTAATATGCTTGCGGTTGACTCATCAAATCCTCCAGAGACGGTTGCCATTAATGCAGCAAGTGCGGCTTTAGCTGTGTCCGATGTGCCTTGGAATGGACCCATTGGTGCTGTAAGGTATTATATTTTTTCATCTGTGGTTTTCTGAAATATTGTAACTTACCTCAAATTGCTAAGACCACCAAAAAAACGAAGTATGCATCGTGGATACGGCAGTGTAATTACCCAGAAGAAGCCTGTTCACTCTAATTTTGAAGAGATTAGGGTTGTATGCGTTCGGAAACACAGACGCTGGCAGAGAGTTCCAGTTCACCTTTGCTGTGCGCATTTTAAAAGACGTTTTGCAACGTTTGTTATGACAGCAAATACAATCCATAACAGAGCTGTAAAATGGAAACAAATCAAGAATATTTTTTATTTCGCGGACCACACTAGCGCCCTAACCCCGTAATGTGCTTTCTGAGGCACAGAAACATGATATAAAAAAAAAAATATTTTAAAAATATCTCTTTCCACAGAGTAGGTCAAATTGACAATGAAGTAATCATCAACCCGACACGCAAGGACTTACAGAAGTCGATCCTGAACCTGGTGGTTGCCGCAACCAGTCGCAACCTGGTGGTCATGATGGAGGGGAGCGCACAGGACATCCTGCAGCAAGACTTGCTCAAGGCCATCAAACTAGGTATGAAAGTAAGTCCAGATTTGTAATTTTGTATTTTCTTTTAAAGAAATTAACATTTAGATAGTGTGTATATTGATTTAGATCTTTATGGTCGCCTCACATAGAAACGCGATGCTAAACTCTCTTTTTACGATAGCGATATCTATACTAATATATTAAAGCTGAAGAGTTTGTTTGTTTGCACGCGCTACTCTCTGGAACTCCCAGTCGGATTTGGAAAATTCTTTTTGTATAAGATAGCCACATTCACGAGGAAGGCTATAGGCTACACTAGAACGCGAAATTCCTACGGGAACGGGGAAAAAAGGAAATGCGCGTACGAAGTCGCGGGCTAGTTCAGTATAAAATTCAAATAAAATCCAGTTTTTAAATTCGTGTCCTCTCAAGGATAAGTACATTTAACGGGTGCGTACCCGAAGAGTAACTATCAGAGCATCCAATGTCCATCCATTCTTCTGTTTTGAACCGTAAAAGGAAGACAGTTGAAACCCTAATCTCTTCAAAATTAGAGTGAACAGGCTTCTTCTGGGTAAGCTCGCTCCATCGTCGACTTTGTCTCTGTCATCTATGACCTAGACTAGAGTCAAGAGCAAACCCATATTAAATAAAAAAAATAAAAAAAATAAAGTATTTATATTGCACCAAAAAAAGTAAAACAGAAGAAAAAGGGTAAACAACGGCTGCACTTCCTCCCACTTAAAGTGCACCTCACTAATATCAGGGGGTTGCACTCCAATCTCGATCCGGTCCATCATCACCTTGAGGCCGAGAAGCCGCACCTGTTTTTTCTGACGGAGACGAAGATAGCAACCCCGTTGGACGTGGCGTACCTCAACTACCCGGGTTACTCTCTTGAACACAAGTTCAAGAAGCAGGCTGGGGTCTGTGTGTACGTCCGCGATGACATTTGTTGTCGTCGTCTCCGTTGCTTTGAGAAATCGGGTTTTTCTGCCATATGGCTACTTGTGGACACTGGCGTGGAGAAATTTCTCTACATCGGCGTTTACCGATCGCACAGTGGTGACCAGGAGACAACAGCACTGTTCAATTTCCTCGTGGAGTCGACTGACGTAGCCCAACAACGGTACCCAACAGCGAAGCTCATTTTTCTGGGGGACTTCAACGCCCACCACAAAGAATGGTTGTTCCCGTACCAGAAAACTGACCATGCTGGGTTAGAAGCGCGCAAGTTTGCTTTAACGCTAGATCTAACCCAGCTGGTGAATGTGGCAACACGGGTACCGGATGTTGACGGCCATACACCCAATTGCTTGGACCTTCTGCTGACAACTGATCCGAACAGTCACTCAGTATCGGTCTCAGCCCCGCTGGGAACATCTGACCACTGCCTGGTGAAATCCGTGTCGACCTGCTCTCCTCCAGATGAGAGCCCTAGAGGCACGAGACGAGTATGGCGATACGAGTCAGCAGATTGGGATGAGATGCGGCACTTTTTTGCGTCTTATCCATGGCGGCATGTGTGCTTTTCCTCGGGTGACCCGTCTTGTTGTGCCGACATGATTGTGGACGTGATTCGGCAGGGGATGGAATATTTCATTCCATTCTCCGACATCCCGCTCGGTCACAAAACCCGGCCTTGGTATAATGCAGAGTGCGCCCACGCTGAGGCCCGAAAAGAGTCTGCCTACCAAGCTTGGGTCAAGGCCCGCGACCAAAAAGTTAGAGCACGCAGGGTTCGCGCGAGGAAGAGAGCTTTTAATTCTGCCGCTAAGTTCTGCAAGCAAGTTCTACGTGGGGCACGTTTTGACCATGTTGGACGTATCGGGGCCAAACTAGCATCGCACCCTCCGGGTAGTAAACTGTTCTGGTCCCTTTCGAAAGCGGTTGAAACGAACTTTTGTCGGCCCACTTTACCACCAATGCTGAAACCTGATGGGTCGCTGGCCCACTCTGCAAGTGAGAAAGCAAATTTATTTGCATCTCTCTTTGCTAGCAATTCACGTCTGGACGCTGGCTCCAAGCAACCACTAACTGTACCTCGTTACTGTGACTCTTCGATGTCGGAGATCGCAGTTCACATGAAAGAGGTACGAAGAGTATTGTGCAGTCTAGACGTGAACAAGGCCAGCGGGCCTGACGGCATTTCAGCGAGAGTTTTGAGGCAATGTGCGCCTGAACTGTCTCCTGTGTTGACACGCTTGTTCCGCCTCTCTCTTGAAAAAAGAACGGTGCCAAAATCCTGGAAGCTTGCGAATGTACAACCTGTGCCAAAAAAAGGCGACCGTGCAGACCCTGCTCATTATCGACCGATCGCCATTACCTCCATTCTGTGCAAGGTTATGGAAAGGGTACTGAACAGTAAGTTGCTGACCTACCTTGAAGACAATGATCTCCTCAGTGACCGTCAATATGGCTTTCGCCGGGGACGGTCAACTGGCGATCTTCTTGTGTATGTCACGCACTGCTGGGGCGAAGCCATCGAGAAACACGGCGAAGCACTTGCTGTATCGCTCGATATCTCGAAGGCCTTTGATAGGGTGTGGCACGCAAGTCTACTCAGCAAGCTTCCTGCTTATGGCATCCCAGCTGATTTTTGTAGCTGGATATCAGACTTCCTTAGTGAACGGTCGATCCGAGTAGTCGTTGACGGCTGCTTCTCTGACCTCATGGCTATTAATGCCGGAGTTCCTCAGGGGTCTGTTCTCTCTGCAACTCTTTTCCTGCTGCACATCAATGACCTGCTTCAGCCTGGTATTGTTGGGTATGCAGATGACAGTTCGGTTTCAGAGAGATACTTGTCTAGCGCAAAAACCAGCGG
This sequence comes from Mamestra configurata, assembly GCA_002192655.3. Lineage (NCBI taxonomy): Eukaryota > Metazoa > Arthropoda > Insecta > Lepidoptera > Noctuidae > Mamestra > Mamestra configurata. Next base: position 306,302 of record NDFZ01005477.1, on the reverse strand, counting down.
GGAAGAAGTTCGTTCCTTGAGAGAGGCCATGGTAGAGCGGACAAATTTGACCTTAAGTCTTGTCTCCCAGTGGGGTGATGACAATCTGGTCTCTTTTAACGCCACCAAAACACAAGCATGCCTTTTTACCGCGAAAAGGAGTCGTTTCGACCTAACTCCGACTTTTCGGGGTACTTCTGTTCCTGTAACCGATCGGCTCGAGCTCCTAGGCATGGAGTTGACAACCAGTCTCAACTTTGGTGCCACCATTGAGCACAAAGCCCAAACTGCGGCCAAAAAGCTGGGCATCCTAAATAGAGTGAAGCGATACTTCACGCCTGGACAGCTTTTAACCCTCTACAAAGCACAAGTCCGATCCTGCATGGAGTATTGCAGCCACCTTTGGGATGGCTCAGCTAAATACCAACTTGCCGCGCTTGACTCGGTGGAACACAGAGCTAAAAGGCTCATTGGCGACGTAAGGCTGGTGGATGCCAAGCTGCACAGCTTGGCTCATCGCCGCAAGGTTGCCTGCTTGTCGGTCTTCTACAGATTGTACTTCGGGGAGAGTGTCCAGGAACTCCACGATCTCATCCCACCGGCCCCCTTCTACCATCGGACATCTAGACGCACTGCAAGTTACCATCCCTACCTTGTTGCTATTCCACCAATTCGCACTAAACGTTTCCAAACGTCTTTTATAATGCGCACAGCAAAGGAGTGGAACTCTCTGCCTGCGTCTGTGTTTCCGAACGCATACAACCCTAATCTCTTCAAAATTAGAGTGAACAGGCTTCTTCTGGGTAAGCTCGCTCCATCGTCGACTTTGTCTCTGTCATCTATGACCTAGACTAGAGTCAAGAGCAAACCCATATTAAAAAAAAAAAAAAAAAAAAAAAACATGGAAAATATATAATTACAAAACATAAAATACTAATTTTGGTTGCGGAATTTGTTCGAAAGAGTTACCGCGGCCCTGGAACGCAAAGGGTTTTAGGAGGAACACGAATGGGTTTCAGTTAGGGTCAATTTATACTAGCGCAGAATCGAAGCGTCAATCTGAAACTTGACATAGCAAATTTACCTTTATCTCCACAACAAAACCCCCCTTTTTTTTTTAGATAAAAATATGACGCCCGAGTTCGACGGAATTCGCCCGTCGGAGCGGAAGAAATATCTCAGTAGAAATATATGCATTACGTTGTGGAAATATGAGTGAATTTGCTATGTGAAGTTTCAGATTGACGCTTCGACTCTGCGCTAGTATAAATTGACCCTTAGTGAGAGTCTGATACGCCCTTCCGCTCCTCCCAGAGCGGAATTCATTTGATGATTTCACATCCTTTAAAAAAAATACCCTAATTTTGTACCTTCCTCTTCCAGGCACAAAAGAAGCCCAGCACGTAGTTAGAGGCATAGAGAAGCTACAGAAGGACGTCGGTAAGATGAAGCGACGCTACGAGACGCAGCCTCCTCTGCACTTCAAGATCGTGGACACTATCAACAGTCTGTCTTCTATGAAGATTAGGGAAATCCTCAGGTAAATAAGCTTGAGGGTAGACTTATTTATGTTGTACAAATATTCTGATAAATGCAAGGAATGGAAATTGTTCATGTTCATGTTGAAAACTTTTCATTTAAATTCGTTGTCAAGACTTGTCTTTCGCTGTTTATAACTCTACTATTTTTGCAACGATCGCATTCGTATGTCAGTCGCAATCTGTCAAACAACCTCATTTTTAGGGTTCCGTACCCAAAGGTTAAAACGGGACTCTATTACTAAGACTCCGCTGACCGTCCGTCTGTCACCAGGCTGTATCTCATGAACCGTGATAGTTAGACAGTTGAAATTTTCACAAATGATGTATTTCTGTTGCCGCTATAACAGTAAATACTAAAAAACAGAATAAAATAAATATTTAAGGGGGCTCCCATGCAAAAAACGTGTTTTTTTTCGGTTTATGGTACGGAACCCTTCGAGTGAGAGTCCGACTCGCACTTGGCCGGTTTTTCATACATTTTTGACAGATTGCGAACGTTACTTGTAGAAAGGAATGGGTTAAATCCTACAGGTGGTACTAGGATATAAGCAGGGAAACTCCGGTAACAATAGAAAGTGGACTGTATTAAAATATAGGCAAAGTGAAGAAACGATCAATCGCTAAACTTAAAGTTTTAAAGAAATGAGTGTGCGCTTCGTATGGAGGACGATGACGCAGTATCGTGTGTGCCGGCCGGTGCGCGCACGCAGCTTGAGCGCCCCCTCCGCGACCGCAGCTACCGTCCTCGGTCGCCCGGCGCGTACTGATGATACCAACAACTTGAAAATTATTAAAATTGGCACTCTGATCTCGAGTCGAGCCAAGCCTACATCTCGGTAGTAAACGTAGACCAACAAATAGATATCAGTGCGTTGCGAAAGCGAGCGAGCGGTGTCCATCGGTGATGCCCGGACGTTTGCTTGATTTGTACCCTTCTTCCAGAGATTTCTCCCACGACAAGATGTCCCGAGACAATGCAATATCGGAGCTCCGTCAGACCGTGATGAATCAACTGCGAGACACGGACGCCGATCTCACGCAGCTGCAAGACGCCTTCAACGCCAACCTCAAGGAAATATTCAGGGAGATGATCTTCGAGAGCGACCTACGGTGTGATGGACGGCATCTCGATGAGCTCAGGCCGATCTCTTGTGCGGTAAGATTTTATTGTGTTTTTATTCCAAGTTAGACTTGTACGAAGGGATCCGTATCATTAGCCGACAAAACATGTTTCTTGTATAGGGCTTCCTTTTTATTTTATTTCATATTTATTATTTGTTGTTATAGCGGCAACAGAAATACATCTTTTGTGAAAATTTCAACTGTCTACCTATCACGATTCATGAGATACAGTCTGGTGACAGACGGACGGACAGCGGAGTCTAAGTAATAGGGTCCCGTTTTACCCTTTGGGTACGGAACCCTAATTACGGAAAAACAGAACCCTTATAGGATCACTTTAGTAGTGACCCACTGGTTAATAGTTGTGTAGTGTAGTATGTAGTATGTTTACCGCCACATATGAAATATACAAACTTTACCTCACGTCACACAAATCCTACATCGCGCTATCAAAGTTCTCCGCCCCATTTGAACATATACAACAGCCTGACAGAAAACATCCGCCAGTTACCCACAAAACACAACACCTGTCGGATAGGCAGTCAATCCGTGTCAAACACTGGTATTCAGCCTAACCCCAACATAGTAAGGAAATGGCTATAGCCTCGGATGAATAAGATGTCTCTCATAATACTGTTCTCTTCACTAGGTGTCCCTTTATGAGCCTCTCTCATAATAATGTTCTCTTCACTAGGTCCCCCTATATGAGCCTGTCATAACAATGTTCTCTTCACTAGGTCCCCCTATATGAGCCTGTCACAATAATGTTCTCTTCACTAGGTGTCCCTATATGAGCCTGTCACAATAATGTTCTCTTCACTAGGTGTCCCTATATGAGCCTGTCACAATAATGTTCTCTTCACTAGACGCCCCTATTTGAGCCTGTCATAACAATGTTCTCTTCACTAGGTGTCCCTATATGAGCCTGTCATAAAAATGTTCTCTTCACTAGGTGTCCCGATGTCCCGATATGAGCCTGTCACAATAATGTTCTCTTCACTAGGTGTCCCTATATGAGCCTGTCATAATAATGTCCTGGTTACTAGGTGTCCCTATATGAGCCCCTGCACGGCAGCGCAGTGTTCCAACGCGGTCAGACACAAGTGCTGTGCACCGTTGCCTTCGATTCGCCGGAGAGCGCGCTCAAAATGGACACACTTACAATGCTGACTAGGTAAGTTGTTAAGCTTGATAGCAATTTTATATTTTTAAGTTTTAAATTGGGATGAGCAGATTCACACGTTTTTAAGGAGATTATCACACTGGCACGCATCACACTGGCACGCATCACGCTGCATGTTGCGTGTCACACAACATGCAGCACATACGCGCGTACTTGCGGAGTGCAGATCTGCGTTATCGTGCGGGGTTTTTACGCACTCACGCGCGTAGTTGCGTTTTGTGGATTCACGGCGGCTCTGACTCATTTCATTCAAAGCCGCATATTTGCCATTTATAGTGCAGTGCAGAGCATTCCAAATAGCTGGGTGATTTTCGATTTCGAATATAAATCGATCGATATCAAGTTCCATTTTCAAACACACGTCAAGCCCATCCAAAATCACGCACGGCACTGCGAGACTCGGTGTGCCATACCTTGCGTCTCACCCCGCACCCACGCGCGTGTGCGCATGTTTCTCCGCTTGTAGGTGCGTGATCTGCATGAACGCGCGTGGATGCATTTTCTGTGTGCTGGACTGTGCTTGTTTTCTATACAAACGGAGATACTTACAAGCAACGTTAGAACACGCATTCACGCGCTACGCTGCGTGGTGCGTGGCAGTGTGTTAATCGCCTAACAAAAGAAATAGGCTTCAATGAAGTGACGTAAATGGCTACCGAAAAGAGACCAATTAAGGACAATGAGTAATGCCTTCTGGAACATTAACAGAATAAGGCCGCCAAGAAGTTGGGAATCCTAGCAAAGATGAGACGGTACTTCACGCCGATACAGCTGCTCATACTTTATCAAGCGCAAGTTCGATCGTGTATGGTGTACTGCTCTCATCTTTGGGAGGGATCTACCAGATACCAGCTTGATGCCCTATTGAGAAACGAAGCAAGCTGATCATCGGCAGTGACAGGCTCGTCGAGTCGAAGCTCCAAAGTCTTGAGCATTGACGCCGAGCTGCTAGCCTGTCGGTTGCATTTTGGGGAGTGTGCGACAGAATCGCATAGTTAAATTCCGCCAAGCCCGTTCCATCATCGGACCAGAAGCCACATGGTACATGGTGGACATCCCACCCACACGCACAGAACTGTTTGTTACGCTTTTACGCCTAAATCGCCGAACCGATTCAGATGAATTTTGTTACAGAGATTGGTGGGATCCTGGAGACGGTAATAGGCTACTTTTTTACTCGCGCTTCTATAGATAAACGCGAGTAAAGCCGCGAGCTAAAGCTAGTAAAACTATAAAACACAATATGTAAGCTCTCTATTTCTCCAGTGGCATAAAAGAGAAAAGTTTCTTCCTGCACTACGAGTTCCCCTCATATGCGACGGGCGAGGTGGGCCGAACCGGAGGCCCGGGGCGGCGCGAGGCAGGGCACGGAGCCCTGGCCGAGCGGGGGCTGCTGCCTGTGGTGCCGCACCAGCCCTACACCGTGAGGCTGACGGCCGAGGTGCTGGAGTCTAATGGTAAGTGTCTTCCTGCACTACGAGGTAGGGCGGGGCGGAGGCCCGGGGCGGCGCGAGGCGGGGCACGGAGCCCTGGCCGTGCGGGGGCTGCTGCCTGTGGTGCCGCACCAGCCCTACACCGTGAGGCTGACGGCCGAGGTGCTGGAGTCTAATGGTAAGTGTCTTCCTGCACTACGAGGTAGGGCGGGGCGGAGGCCCGGGGCGGCGCGAGGCGGGGCACGGAGCCCTGGCCGTGCGGGGGCTGCTGCCTGTGGTGCCGCACCAGCCCTACACCGTGAGGCTGACGGCCGAGGTGCTGGAGTCTAATGGTAAGTGTCTTCCTGCACTACGAGGTAGGGCGGGGCGGAGGCCCGGGGCGGCGCGAGGCGGGGCACGGAGCCCTGGCCGTGCGGGGGCTGCTGCCTGTGGTGCCGCACCAGCCCTACACCGTGAGGCTGACGGCCGAGGTGCTGGAGTCTAATGGTAAGTGTCTTCCTGCACTACGAGGTAGGGCGGGGCGGAGGCCCGGGGCGGCGCGAGGCGGGGCACGGAGCCCTGGCCGTGCGGGGGCTGCTGCCTGTGGTGCCGCACCAGCCCTACACCGTGAGGCTGACGGCCGAGGTGCTGGAGTCTAATGGTAAGTGTCTTCCTGCACTACGAGGTAGGGCGGGGCGGAGGCCCGGGGCGGCGCGAGGCGGGGCACGGAGCCCTGGCCGTGCGGGGGCTGCTGCCTGTGGTGCCGCACCAGCCCTACACCGTGAGGCTGACGGCCGAGGTGCTGGAGTCTAATGGTAAGTGTCTTCCTGCACTACGAGGTAGGGCGGGGCGGAGGCCCGGGGCGGCGCGAGGCGGGGCACGGAGCCCTGGCCGTGCGGGGGCTGCTGCCTGTGGTGCCGCACCAGCCCTACACCGTGAGGCTGACGGCCGAGGTGCTGGAGTCTAATGGTAAGTGTCTTCCAGCACTACGAGGTAGAGCGGGGTGGAGGCCCGAGGCGGGGCACGGAGCCTTGGCCGAGCGGGGGCTGCTGCCTGTGGTGCCGCACCAGCCCTACACCGTGAGGCTGACGGTCGAGGTGCTGGAGTCTAATGGTAAGTGTCTTCCTGCACTACGAGGTAGGGCGGGGTGGAGGCCCGGGGCGGCGCGAGGCGGGGCACGGAGCCCTGGCCGATCGGGGGCACTACGAGGTCCTTTCGTATATAGCAAAAAAGGCAAAGCCAAATTCACACCCGCGACTAACTTAACGACTTCTTAGCCTAAGTAGAAATAATCTCCGAATAATAATAATGACAATTACGGGCCATTATCTCCTTAACAAACATCGCTTCAATATAGGCGCCACGGACAGCCGGATACCTCCCTTTGGCTACCGAACGAGAACAAATCCTCGGAACGGTGAGTTCGCTCTGCGAAGCATTTGAAGCACCTAGGAGGCTACTGTGTTTCTGGGTGGAGCTAGGCTGGCAACTTAGCCCGGACACAACGGGCCGTATGGGAGTCTAAGTGCGGAAAACGGAGTCCCAGCTCTACTACTATCGTCCTGCCTCTTCCAGGTTCGAGCTCCATGGCGTCAGTGTGCGGCGGCTCGCTGGCGCTGATGGACGCGGGCGTGGCGCTGTCGGCGCCAGCCGCGGGCGTAGCCATCGGCCTGGTGAGCCGCCAGGACGACCGCGGACAGATCGAAGACTACAGGATCCTCACTGATTTGTTAGTGAGTCTTGACTTTATAAAATAATAATAAATTTATACCATTCAAATTACAATCTATTAAAGGTATTTTTGCGATATTCCAGACTTCCTTCCTATAGGGAAAAAAATATTATACAAAATCAAACTTTATTTTTTAAATTTCTTTCAAAAATGTTCACCATTTTGTCAGATATTATTAAAAAACATGTCAAGTGCGAGTCGGACTCGCGCACGAAGGGTTCCGTACCATTATCTATAAAAACGGCAAAAAAATCACGTTTGTTGTATGGGAGCCCCCCTTAAATATTTATTTTATTCTGTTTTTTAGTATTTTTTGTTATTAGCGGCAACAGAAATACAGCATCTGTGAATATTTCAACCGTCTAACTATCACGGTTCATGAGATACAGCCTGGAGACAGACGGACGGACAGCGGAGTCTTAGAACACTAAAGATGTTATAAATTTACGCCATTCTTTCTCTCCCAGGGCATAGAAGATTACATGGGCGACATGGACTTCAAGGTCGCCGGTACAAAGAAAGGCATAACGGCCTTGCAGGCAGACATCAAGTTGTCCGGCCTCCCGCTCAAGATCGTCATGGAGTCGATACAGAAGGCCTGCGACGCGAAGTACAAGATCATCGATATTATGAACCAGTGTCTCGATAAGCCTAGGTTTGTAACCCTACTTTACTTTTAAGTTTGTCTTTGATTGAGATAACCAGTGTTTGAGCATAAATCTCCAGACGCCCAGCTAGCAACACGGAATTTTAAAACCGTCACATCGTACGCGTTGAATTATTATTTTTTTTCTGTTGAGGCACTCGTTTAACCACTATCTAATATATATTAAGATGTGTTCCGTGAGTGTATCCGACTAGCGTGTAGTCGCTTAGTTTGTAATTTTTTTATAAGCCCTGACTGGAGCTTTTAATATTATATTGAGGCCACCAGTCCACCACAGGCAAGCCCGGTAAAGCAGTCGACAATCTTATACAGTCACAAAAAAAAAATAGTATCCGTGGCACCACTGACTGGCCCTATCAGAATACCAACTTGAGTTTTTTTTAGAAATTGTTTTTTACACATTATTAATAAGTTGTTAATTTATTTAACTGTTTTGTTTATCTTGTGCGAGTCCCAAATAAATATTTTTCTTTCATTCTTTCTTAATGAGTATTTTTTTAGACAAGGCCACAAGGACAACATGCCCGTGATCGAGGAGCTTCAGGTGGAAGTGCACAACAGACCCAAACTGCTCGGCCGGGGAGGCGCCAATCTGAAGAAGTTGTACGTTGAAACTGGTGTCCAGGTAATAACCAACTATAGTTGTCCGGTAAAGAGGTATGCGGTACAGAGAGCAAAGTCCCGCATACCTCCACCGAAAATGGGAGGATCCTCCGACCAGACGGTTGTTGTGTCTGGTGGGTAACTGCCCGATAGTTTATATTCGGACTGTTGTATATGTTCAAATCGCATGGAGAACTTTGCTTGCGCGATGCAGGATTTCGTTGTTAGTTCGCCGTAGATGGCGCTGCGGTTCTTTTTGTTGCCGTACAAAATTCGTTTCTTAGTTTGTCATGTGACATTGGTGCCGCTACACCGGCATTTGCTGAACTGCAGCCCTACTATGACGTGCTAATGCCATCCAATTCCGATGATATAAACGGGATAGTGCTATTCGCTATGTATAGCTCCGTCTCCCTCTTAGAGCGGAATCATGATCGTTTTAACACTTCATAGTATGGCCTCTGGACCTATTTTTCGCAGCCGCAAGGCACAATATTGTTTTTAAATTAGGCCGCCATTGTGTGCATATACAACGTGTTACAGAATAAACGCAATATCCTTAAAGGGGTCATTGTACTCTTCATTATGAGCAACTTTTACTATGGGACCAACGCTGATATCGCGAATAAAAGTAGATATGTAGGTCAAACAGATTTTAGTTCGACAAAGGGGCGTAATGGTTCGTGTAACGCTGTTCAGTCAGCACAATGTGTTTTCTTGTCTGATAACACTGATCAACAAAAAAACACTTCTTGTGTGTCACAAGATTTTTTTAAACTAATTATGTTAACAACATGCTTAAGTATCATAGAACTGAAATTAGAATTATTGAGACACGAACAGTTTTCCTGTAATATGATTTTGAAGTGGTCCTTTTAGGCGAAAACTGAAGTTTTCAGGTGATTCTTATACAGGCACGTATTAAAGGATTGGTTGTGTAGCAGATGGCACGTCAGTATACTCAACTATCCTTTTATATTAAAAAATTCCAAAATAAAGTTTACATTTTTTTCAATCTGCATAATTTCTTTTTTGAGTTTTAAAAATAATTTCACCATAAATGTAAAGAAACTTGACAGAATCATTTGAGCACTTTTTCTACATTATATATGAATAAAATAACTCATTAAACTGAAAGTTAATATTGTGTTAAATTATTATAATTAATGTTAAGACTAGAAGAATATTTGGACCAATGTGGAATTAAATTTTAATTTAACTAATATGTGATTGTATTTTTAATGACTTACAAGTAATATATCAAACACTTTGTCAGGACATTCCATCTTATTGTTCTTTATTTTTATTTTATTTTTTTGACACATAATTTTTTTTTTTAATTTAATTTATGTTGATTTTGAGTTAACATTGTGTTAAATTATTATAATGAATGTTAAGACTAGAAGAATATTTGGACCAATGTGGAATTTAATTTTAATTTTTGTGTTGCCTACATATAAATTGTTTAAACCACTAAGTAAATTGACACAAATGTAAATTTGTTGAAGAAGAAAAAAAAAAAATTGCTACTTTATGGAAAAATATAATTTACAAGCAAAAGGAAAAATGCTGTTACTGGTAGTAGCTGTAACACAAAGACTAGACCTCATCAAAACAAAATAAATATGATTTTGGAATAAGGCTAGGTAGGTTATTCGCAATTAGTGATCACATTCCTTGTGACAAAATCTTGTTGACTAGTGTAATCGGACATCAAATACAAATAAAAAAACAGAGCCAGAAAAACATAAAAACAAAAATCACTTTATCGTGATTTATTCGTCACTGGTAGGTCGTAGGACATCCAGAAAACATTTGTAATATAGCTCAGCATTAGGGCCTTTCAAACCGATGAAGAAATTTTAGTTTCATATGTGAGTATTCAAAGTTACATTTTTTTTTGTATTTTTGCGAATTCCGGGATCAAAAATTCAGATAGCTCTAAATGAAAAACTATAAGTTATCCACGCGGGAGTTTTACTCGGGCATTTGTTGTGGAATACTCTATGCACTGGCTTTAAAAAAATAACATGTCCGATTCAGGCAAAAAGTGTGAGTCGCTCTTTTGTTTCGCAAACTTGGCTGACAGACTGCCGTGTCTTGATGACATACTTGTTTTCCTGTAATTCCCAGGTGACGCCCATAGACGATATAAAGTACAGCGTGTTCGCGCCCTCACAGGCGGCCATGGACGAAGCGCGGAACCGCATCGACAGCTGGCTGACCGTAGACAAGAAGCACGAGCTCGAGTTCGGCGCCATCTACAAGGCAAGGGTCGTGGAGATCAAGGACATGGGGGTGCTGGTCACGCTGTTCTCGGGCATGCCCCCAGCGCTAGTGCACAATACGCAGCTGGATCATAGAAAGGTAATTACTTTTCTAAAAGAAAATTAGGTTAGGAAATTAGAAATGGGCTAAGATGACAATAAAAATAAATAAAATCGGCCAATAAACTCGCCCGCAAAGGGTCGTGCGAAACATATTTTTGAAGATTTTTTTTTAAACTGACCTGTAATTTTTCTTGCTTTAATGTATATGTTTTTGTTAGTGTAAGTGTAGATGTTTTTAATGTATTTTTTTTTTTAATAAACATTCTTCTGACATGTAGAGGTGCAATCCCGGCTGTGGCTAGTAGTAGGCTGACTGGGTTGACTTGAGGAGGCCGGTGATAGTATGTCTCGTTCAGAGCAACAACCACTTCCTTGGCGTGGGCGGAACGGTGCCACACTGTGCACGCATATTCGCTCGTAGAGCGAAGCTCCGGTAGCCCCCAGGTGGTAGAAGTTAGGCGCCTCAGTAAATTGTTCGTGACCCGATCTTTTTCTTCGTTTTTAAACAGTGGTTCTTAAATGTTAGTGATCTGTCAAGGGTAACACCCAAGTAGATGGGGTTGCTGCTGTATTCAATGGTGACTCCTTGCCAATTGATTTTCAGCGTACGTCTAGCTGAGTTGTTGCGGGGATGGAAGGCGCATGCCTGTGTTTTATTTGGGTTTGGTCTGAGAGCGTTTCCTGTGTAGTACTTTCCGAGAATATCTAGACCTGCCTCTAGGATTTTTTCAGCGTCTTCCAAATCATTTGTTTGGGTAGCCAAGGCGAGGTCATCAGCGTAAAGGAACCTCTTGCAATGTTCAATAATAGGTTGGTCGTTGGTGTAGAATGGGCACTAGAACACTTCCCTGGGGTAGACCATTTTTTATGTTCTCCATCTGTTTTTTTAGAAATTTAAGAGGACTTGGTACCGTTTATTGCGCAGCATCTCACTCAGTATCCATATGAAATCCAGGTTGTTAATCATGCCAGACGGTTTCACCAATAATCTCTAGACGTTGACAGTGTCATACGCCGCTGATAAATCGACAAGAACGACGCCAGTGATCTTCCGAGCCTCATAACCATCTTCAATGTATTGTGGCAGTCGGAGGATTTGAGAGCCCAGAGCACGACTTACCGGATCAGAAGCCAACCTGCTCGGGGATTTGTTTAGGGTCGATTAAGGTCTGGAGGCGATTTAGCAAAAATCGCTCAAACAATTTGAACGAATGGCATAGGAGTGAGGTAGGGCGATAATTCTTAGGGTTGTCGGGCAGTTTTCCTGATTTGGTCCATAGTTTAGGGATCTTCAAGCTTTCAAGGCAAGCATTAAAAAAGGTAAGTAACCATGACACGCTAACAGGTTTCTAGTTTTTAAGTTGTTTGACGGTACATAACCGTCAAACAAGTTGAAAACGTCTAGACAAGCGCTTTTCTATTTTTAGCGCTTTGATAGCCGGCATTATGTCTGACAGTGTGAAGGGCTTACTAATATAATTTAAGGATGTTAAGTTCTTGAAGGGTTTTGGTATAGGGGTTAGTTGGTTCAGGGGGATCGCCGCTTTCTTGCTGTTCTTCGTCATATCAGTGCTGGGGAGTTTGTTGCGCCACTTCTTCTTCCCAGCTATAACACTAGGAAGTGGTGACGGGCGGGCGTTTTGGGGGACTGTCTTTATGTAGAACTTTGACGTTCAAAAAGTGCTGGCACTCAGCCTAATTTGAATAAATGACTTTTGATTTTGATATGGATGTTTTCCACTGTTTTAAGCCACTGTTGTCTGTGGTTTTCACTAACCCTAGATAGTAGCTCCTCTCCAGTTGTGATAGTTTCCTCAGAGAAGGCATCATTAGCATACAGGGATTCGTAGGCTTCTAGCAATTTTGCTGAAGCTGTGTCCAAGTCAGGTACGTACATGGAGCGGTACCTTCTCGATATATGTCGGCGTGACACAGACCATACCGTTTTCAGAAATTAGTCAAAATAAACATTAAAACCTTTTGAACGCCATTGTCACATAATATACGTGACAAGCAAGCGCATGCCCTGTAAGCCAGATGTCACAAATATGTGACAAAAAGTACGGCGAATTTGTGGCGTCGGAGGCACACCGATGCGTGTACACTCTGGCGTTCAAAAAGGTTAAAAAATAAACATTTAAAAAACAACATTAAACTGTTTCGGTCCAGGCTAGTGTTCACCGTCTAGCTCGTCCCGCCTTATAATTATGACGAATTTTTTTTTTTTTTTTTTTGGTAAGCATCATACTCGGCGCAAATAAAATAATTTCCTTTTTCTTTATTAGATTATATTACAAGAAAACTAACACCTCCACAGATAATGCACCCGTCAGCGCTGGGGCTGGACGTGGGCGCGGAGATCCAGGTGAAGTACTTCGGGCGCGACCCGGTGTCGGGTCAGCTGCGCCTGTCGCGCAAGGTGCTCATGTCTCCGCCGCCCGCCGTCGTCAACAAACTCGACAGGAGCTAGGAACTGTGATAACTTAGGCTATTATTAAAAATTATTACTTTGTTGTGTATGTATGTATGCTGTGTTCGGAATTTTGTTTCCAAACTTGTTGTGAAAAGCTATCGTGAAATGGCAATACGCTGTCTTGAGATGCAGTGCTGCAGTGTACATGAAAATTAATGGGTTGTAAAAAAGGAGCATAAAAAAAAATTGGTTGTCTGTAAAGTCGGTTTACGGACGATAGTTTAAAGTGACAACGTCATAAAAAAACATTGATGAAATGATCGTAACGTTACAATGAGTCATCCTTTTTCGTGCGTGCAGCCGGCGTTCATCGATTTATTAGACGTTGTCACGTCAAAAAAAAACGTGTGCGTCTCGGGACGCCCTGACAGAAGTGATAACTTAAACTAATCTAAATGGAACTATTTAATATGGGAAGCGTCTGTCCGAAATACGACTAGTGCTGTGAGTTAGAGTGAGAGAGGAAGAGCCTGCCTACCGCTGCCGTATGCGTGAGAGAAAGGGAAGCCAGACAGACTGGCGCCGTAACGCGTTACGTTACGAAGCGGTTTACCTTCCCATAAGAAGTTATCACTTCAAAAAAAAAATAAGCCTTAAATAAATTTGGGAAACATCACAGGTATATACAGGGTGTTACAGAATTAACGCGGGTTCAGTGTACAAAAACTTATGAACTGGACATGACTCGAAAAATGCACTTGATAGAATTGTTTTTTTGCGATTTCATGATCAATTCCTAAAGTAAAAATTCTTTATAATGAAGGGTGCGATGACTCCATTTTCTGTCATACCTTGTATAAATACAGTAAGTACTGTATCCTCAAAAACATAGCTCTCAAAACAGAAAATCGATTTTTGATAAATGCTGCCTTTTTCAGTTAGTGTAGGTATTATCATTGCACTGCAGTTTGTGTGTGTTAGTAAAGACTTTTTCAACTGTTATTTTAACTTTTTGAACGCCATTGTCACAAATACGTGACAAGCAAGCAAGCGCGTGCCCCTTACGCCAAACTTCACAAATATGTGACAAAAATGCGGCGAATCTGTTGACGTCGGGGGCACGCCGATGCGTTATGCTCCAGCGTTCAAAAGGTTAAACAAACAATTTGATTTACACGCATTAAGTTGATATTTAGTGTAAGAATCATACATTGGAACAAAGGATTTGAAATTGATTCGGAAATGTGCGTGAATGAGATTGATGTTAAAATCAAAAATCCCGGTTTCAGGAAAGAAAAATCGACACGTCAAAAATGAAATAAAAGTCAAGCGATGCAATTGGCTAAGAATACATTAACCAATCACAGCAGCTAACGCTCGTTTGACAATTTGTTGAATAGATTTTCTTTTCTTTTTATCATTTTCTTTCCAAAAACACCGGGAATATGTTTAGCAATAATATTGCCTGTTTTTTTATCAGCATCCTATATTTTTCCAGACTCAGAAGGTATCAATCATAGACACGATTTATATAAAAATCCAGCTTTAAAAAAAACGAGGTTTTTGTGTGTTTTAAATGTAATCGGTCGCGTCGACGTAAATATTCAATGAAGTCAAGCTTTAACGAAAAAAAAAAAAGGTTTCAATTAAAATTGACGTTTACGGTAACGCGATCCAGTATGTTTATAAACTAGAAGAACACAAACAGTGGTTTTTCTTTTTCTGCTGGAATCAATTTGTATGTTGTAAAAATCACTTTGTACTATGTATCCCCAGAAGAGGGTTTCTTGTTGAAGTTAAGTTTGTTATTTTTGTTGACATTTAAAATTAATGTACCGAACCCGACCTTTTTAACTTATGTTCGAGTCAAATAACTATTGCCGGTTTTTTCAAGACTTGAATTTGTTTTATTATTTTTTCGATTAAGGGCTGATTTTCTAATATTCAGATTATTTTAAACTAAGGAATATAAACATGTAAAACAACCATTTTTATTCCTCTGGTAAAAGTTATGACGATTTAAAAAAAAATATTAGTAATATTAAATTACAGTATTACGAAACTCCTATTAAAAATGTTTAGCTGGACCATAATTTTCATGTTGTATGTATTATGTTCAGTATGACAACTATGTTGATATGTTGACTGCCAAAAAAAATGTAAATAAGTAAGTAGCAATAAATTAAAATCCAAGTAATTTTCTGCTTTTCATTTCAGTTAGTGCCTTTTCATACGAAGTTTTTAGCCATGTACGTTAGCTTTCACAAGTACCGGCGTGGTAAGTTGCCCAGGTACAACGGTATACGTAGTTTAACGCAACTGTACTCGCGTTGACGGTCTAGACGCAACAAAATCGTCTCGTGTGAAATCTGAATGTGTTACCCGACAACCGGCACCGGCTACCCGACAACCGGCACCGGCTACCCGACAACCGGCACCGGCTACCCGACAACCGGCACCGGCTACCCGACAACCGACACCAGCACCGTAACATTCTGTCAGTCATGCTGTCGGCGAAGGTGTCTGTCATAACGTCTAAAACAACAGTGTCGAAATGTCACTTGATCAATTATTTTGGCATTTAGACAATCGCCATCGCTCCTCAGTACACCACCAAAGTGTCGTCAGTGTTAAACAGACTGGAAGGAAAATATTACCTAAAATAAAAAACAAAAAAAGATTTCTTTAATTGTATATTGAAAGAAATAATCTGTACATTCTATGAAAATATTGTATCACAAAAGGACGTTTCATCGAAGGCACTCGACCCGAGCCGGCGGACCGACGCAATATACACAATGTCTATCTATACATAGCGACTATCCGGCCCGCCAACCCACTTACACACTACAACAAAGTGTCAAAAAATAAAGGAATAACAATACTTCTTACACAATAAACGATTAAATACGTAAAAAATATCGATACAAAAACGTAAACAATCTTCAATCAAGTTCACATATCTCTAATACTTGCAGTCTTTGAGTTCGTTGTGACTACCAGCATCAAAATTAACATTAATTAAATAATTATTTATTTATTACACATTCTCATCTTTTCAAACTATTTACAAATATTCGATGGAAAATATAAATATTGTAATTCGATTAGGATTGCTCTGCGCAGAGCGAGAATAACTAGAGATACCTAACACCGTGCAGGAAGATGTCATGGTGGCAACAGGTCAATGTTATAGGGGAAGGGGTGCAGTCCATTGCCGTCGTCAGGCAAGACGGTCAACCGAAGCGAATGAGGGAATCAACTGTGTCAATCCTTATTATCCATCAAAACTGGCGTGTAAAAAAATAATATTTCTAGATTTCTACAGTGCCTTCACGCTCATTCCGCTTCGAATGATGATGACTCATCGGACTTATTCAAATACATATTTAAACACAAACAAACGCTAACGTCCCTAAATATTTGGCGAAAAAAATATCTATTTCACAAAGTCTAAACACATCGCCTATAAATATATTTACGTACAAGTGTTAGTATCAAACATGGTTTACATTTCCTTACGCTTAAATATTAATTACAACTAAATAATAAAGCGGAAATGGACTGCAGCCCTAATTTAACAAACAATCGTGGAAAAACTCGTTGTTGTACAACAGAGGGACTTTTCAAACGATTCTATAATCCTGTTAGTGGAAAAATAAATCAAAATTAAATTCAAACACGGTAATATTTGAGATCAGTCTGACTAAACCCAATTGCCACCAAATTTTAAAGGCGAGTGCATACGTAAGCCACGTTTCATTGTCAAAAAAAACTTAAATATAAGGTCGTCGTACATTATGCAAAATACCAAGTACATCAAAATGGCAATAATTTAGACTTGGCGCGTTTCAGGTACGCCTTTGTAACTTGCGTAGCGTTGCTTTCATTATTATGATAATTATTTTTATTTTTCGAGACATTTAAATATACCTGACTGACTTAATGAAGTTTATAACAATGGGACATCTAAATAATCCAGTTACCAATTATCACATGTTTACAATACTGAAAGTTAAGTCAAACTAACCCCACAGACGATAAACTATAAATAAATATAAACGCTGAATAATCTGTTAAGCTAATTCTCCTTCAATAATTTAAATCACAATCAAAATAGCTGCTTTTGTAATAATTCATAACTCGGAGAAGATGGGTCATCTAGTCAGGTCAAGTATATTCAAATGTCCCGGACTTCAACTCCCAAAAATTCTACAAACTTCGGCAAACTTAAGATTTAGAGAGGCAAAATATAATGTTAGTTATCTAATTCAATGGCAAGATATCTTCGAATGTTATAGTATCGAATTAGGACGAATTCTGCGCTGATTCGAGTCGATAAAAAATCTACGTCAAAACACGTCGCAAAAAATTGTCAATAGCCTCATTCTGCCACAAAAAAATCTCTTTCATCTTCCACAAAATCATCGTTTCTTGTCAATATCGAAATGCACGTTAACAATGAACATGAGTATTTTAAATTTTCGAGGTTAGTTTATTAATAAGTTCATAATTTTTTTGTTACGTTAAAAAATCATGAACCTTTCGGATGACGGTCAAAGAAACCACTTGCATCAAATCTGAGTAAATATAAATAATCATTTGATAAATAACTGGGATTCGTTTCAGTGATGAATCGATCCTAAAACATTAATATATTTCCATTTCAGGACGTAATTGACTCTCATTGTAATCAAGGCACTGTATAGGCGTACCTTTTGAACGCCAGAGCATAAACGCATCGGCGTGCCCCCGACGCCAAGCCACAAATTCGCCGTACTTTTTGTCACATATTTGTGACGTTTGGCGCAAAGGGCACGCGCTTGCTTGTCGTGTATACGTGACAATGGCGTTCAAAAGGTTAAGGCACTAATTTCCGATTCTTTATAAATTTAAACCCTCTTACGTGATCAGAATTTTGCATCTACATCGTGCTACAGAGTTAACTCAAAACCTGAAACGGGGTCTACTCATCATTATGAACAACTTTTACTATGGGACCAAATTTGAAATCTCGAAACAAAAATTAGCTGTTCAATACATTTTTTATATGGAGATTTTTTTTTTTAAACGTTGCCCCACACTAGGAATTTCTCCTGTATCGTGGGTGCGTTTACAAACATATAAACTCACATACACAAACAGCCAGACCCGGAACAACTATCTGTAGGCCATACAAATATTTGTTCCGTGCGGGGATCGAACCCGCGACACGCGGAGTAACAGTCAATCGCTCAACCACTGCACCAACCGTGTCGTTTTATGCGCACAGAAATATATGGGGCAGAATTTTTTTTTTCGCATTGTCGGTGTTGGTCACACATTAAAAGTCGTTCATAATGATGAGTACAATGACCTCATTTCTGGTTTGGCGTTTATTCTGTTACACGTTGTATATTTTACACTCACGCAGAATTTTCTGTCAATTAAAAGCCTGATCTTCAATGAGTAAGAGGGTACTCCAGCAGGCTCACTGACTCACTGGCTCAGGCCGAAGATCTTGAGCGCGTTGAAGGCGGTAGCCAGGGCCACGTCCTCGGGCTTCTGGCCCAGGAAGCCGGCAATCAGCTCCACGATGGCGGGCAGGGCGCACGGCTCGTTGCGCTGGAACGTGCAGTAGCGGTTCACGAAATTCATGGATCTGGAAAAGTGGAGAATCAAAGTTTTATTATTTATTCTAATAGTTTTGTCGGAGAGAAGCTCGAAGCTAAATGATAACAGTCGCACGGGTCGATCTTTGAGGTTAAGCGACACTAGCCAGGCTCGATCCATAGTTCCATTGCATCCTGGGACTCCTCCGTACCTCGAAGAGCACGCAAGTTAACAACCAGTCTTACAAAGAGGTATCGTGTAGCCCAGTTACTGGGTATAGGTTCACCTAAAATCCTGGTATTCTGGAAGCAGACGTGGTAAGGCTAGGCAAATTGGTTTTGATTGATTTCTTCCTAGTTGCTCTAGAGCTCGCAAGCGCTATTGCGCAGCATGACTGTGTGGCGTTCGATACCGTGGTCGGACGTTTTATTATAATAATATCTTGTAACAACTCACACACGGTCATCCGATCCCAAACTAGGCAGAGCCTGTGCTATGGCAACCAGACAACTGATAAACATACTTATATATTTCTAAATACATACATATTAAAGAGAAAATTACACCCAGACACAGAACAAATGATCATGCTCATCACACAAAGATTTGTCCTGGGTGGGAATCGAACCCACGACCTCCGGTTTAGCAGCCAGGGTCACTAACCACTCGACCAACAGGCCAGCCTTATTGTTTTTCTATCTGGAATGTCTGTATTGGTGTTACGTGGGACGTAACGCAACTTGCGAAATGTGGGTGTACTACAGGTAATACTTTTCTTAACCGTTCGGGGTGTAGACCGCGATATTATATTATGTTCGAAACACACATGTCATACAAAAATAGCACGTTGTACGATAGTGTTTATGTTGTTGTTTAAATTCTGTTATCAATACTTAAGTAGGAGCTTATCTTATCACTATCTGTGCTATCAGACGTGGCCCAATAAACCTGCGTCTGCGCCGCTATAGGTAATATGTATTTATCATTAGGTAGCTATATCTCGATAACGTTTATGTCTGTTTTTATAGCCGTTTTATCGTCCAATTTGCAGTTTATCTTAAATTTAGCAGACAATCTTAATTTTCCTTCAGAAATCAAATCTAGCATACGAAACCTTACTGTGTTTCGATTTTAATTGCTTTGTCGATTTAGTCACGATAATTTCATGGTAAAGCGATAAAATTTTGACGAAAGTCGAACGCTTTCACTAATATTAAGCGGCCTAGGCATGTGTAATACCTTAGTAAATATTTAATTTCATTTTAATAAGTACAGTGACAGACTACAGACTAAGGCGTCGTTCTAGTTGGCTAATGATCGTACGAGTTAACGATGCGATTTCGTCGCGCAATGAATATTATCGTTAAAATGATCCTGTTTTCGCGCGATGATTTACAAGCTTCAATTAGGACACTATCTATCTATCTATCTTCGAAAGAAATACGTGACACTCGAAAGAAATGCGTGTGCTTGATTTCGTCGCACGACGAAATCAAGCACACGCATTTCTTTAGACGCGACGAAATCGCATCGTTAAGTCGTACGATCTCTAGCCAATTAAGACGACGCCTTAGACAATTCAGCACAGCTATGAAAAATAACAGTACATAAATCTGAAGTCAAATTATAACTGTACACGGCGTTCAATGTCTAATATGCTTCATTACTTCATCAGTGACAGTTAAGGTTAAATAAGCCAAAAGACGACCATTACTGGGCATAGGCCACCCCCAAGTTTCGGCACATCTTCATTTCGACCGGTCCTGTGCGTCGTCCTTCACCAGGTCATCGGTGGGAGGCCTTCCAACACTGCGTCTTCAGTTGTCTTGATACTGTTCCTCAGTGAAAAAACTCAGTGCGCTTTTATTTAACCTTTACACCTAGTGACAAAGGGCAATAGCCAGCTTTAAAACAAAGAAATAAGAAGTACTTCGCACTCACCTTTCAGTCAAAGAATCCTTGACATGCAACGGCAGTTTCGAAGCCCTCATATTCGGGTACATGAACGGCGAATCAGTTTCCACCAGCAGCTTGTCCAAAGGCAGCAAGCTTTCCGACAGCAACCTTCTGATTCCACCATCAGACTTATCCTTACAAATATAACCCGTGATACCTAAATAGAAACCTTTCTCGATGTATTTAAGGCCCTGTTCAACAGAACCCGTAAAGGAGTGAATCACAACGGCGGGAAGGCGGCTTCCAAATTCGTCTAGAATTTTTATTAGGTCGTCTTGAGCCTCTTTTTCATGTACGAAGAGTGGCTTCCTTAGTTCGCATGCCATTTCAACCTGTAATAGAAGGAAAGTTTGTGAGAATTGTTATTTATCATGTTGTAAAAATGGAGCAATTATGACTGATTGATTGACATAATGGCGGACAGAACGTACACGCACAGCTTAATCATAAAAATGTATAAGATAGTGAATAATATGGCTTCTGGAGTAAAAAAATGTATGGGATAGTAAATAAGATGGCTTCTGGAGTAATCTGGAGTGCACAAACTTCAATAGACACATATAGAACGTTCTCGAATGTCTTTAGTCCTATGTGTCATGGCTGAAGTTTGTAATCAATTGATTTCGGAGGCAACCCAGGGAGATTAAAATCAAAAGGTTCATCGGGATACATTGAGGGCCGTTTACTATGCCCTATGCCAATCGTTATTAACATATTGCATCCCAGTCTGGGTTGGTGCTCATCAGTTTAGACAAAACACGTCCACAGCTGGACATACATAGGTCTCCCCCAAGCGGCGCCACAACGACCGGTCCTGTGCGTCTTGCATCCAGCGATTTAACTGGATGCGGGAAGCACAGTCACCAAGCCATTTGGTCTACAAATCAATCAAATGGTTCAATAAGACGATTTTTCTGTAAAATATCTTTGATATTGTTTAAAAATATAAAGCCTATTCTTGTTTAAGGAAACTATTACATCCGAAATGATAACATGTATTAGTCACAGTTCTGTTTTTCAAGAGACAACGTTGATCCGACATATCTCAACAGTGACGTTGACGCAAAGCAGATGAATCACTCTTATCAAAACCGCAGAGCTTCCCACATTCAATAAACTACTGTGTCTCATGTTCCAATACTATTCCTACAAGTAAACAAAATAAATGGCTTATTGTATTTAGAACTCGGTTTGTTTGAAATATCACACCACGCTTGTATTCTCCAAAATTTTTGGAACAGGTGCAAATGATATTTACGTCGTAAACAGATTAAAAATAACACATGAGGCCGGTGTTTCGTAGCAGACTACCCTGTGAAGGAACACCGAACCAGACTCAGAGGCATGTCACGGATGGGAGTTTAGTCAGTAAGAGTGACACTCCCTTCCGCTCCGCCCAGAGCGGAAGGAGGCATTTGATGCTTTCCAATATAAAAAAAAGTTGTCAGTCTCTGTGTGAATGTCTGTGGTGGTCTTTCGTGGAAAGCACCACGCAGATTTGAGTGGACCTGTCCAGACTGTGCTAGCATTTGTCAGTTATTGCGTAGCCCATCTTGAACTCCCATCTTGAACATTTCGTCAGTCAAGTCCCAAGCAATAGGGGGCGAGCCTTGCCATAAACCGGGCACAATAGGGATGTTGCCTGGATTAAAAAAAAATATGATTCTAAGCCAGTTAGATTATCGAAAAATATTGGATAAGTATTTTTTATTTTATCAATCAATAAAAAATAATGCGAGGAGGCGAAGGATTGCGGGCTTGTTACGTCACTTTCCAGTAAAAAGTGTACTGGTAAGTGACGTTACACGAGTTTTCAACGCACAGTATCGTCTTCATTTTTTTTTAACACGACAAAAGAAAAAATACGAGTCCAATATTTTTTGGAAATCTATCTGACGGACTAATTAGATTTTTTAGTCAAATCCCCTATTCCTGCTACTGAGAAATTCTTGATCGAAGAACCCCAAGACACTTCTCAGCCGTAGCGCTAGCGACTTAGAGCAACGACTGCCTTATTTAAGTTTTATTACAGTCATAATTTCACGTTTTATACGTTAATGCATTTCCAGTCCACACTCTGAAGATTGCCCAGATAAATAAAATTTATTGACGATAATTTCTTTCAGTAACTGAGCTGATTGCTATCTCAGATTTGCTAATAAAACAAGAAAGTGGCGGAATTAAAACGCTAACAGTAATTTGTAGATCTAATAAATTAGCAGTAAATTATAACTTTAAATATAACAGTTTATAACCTGTTTATTAGTTAACTATCGGACGTCACGCAGTTTCATCCGCGTAGTTCCCGTTCCCGTGGGAGTACGGGGATAAAATATAGCCTATGTTACTCGCTGATAATGAAGCTATCCATTGCTGAAAGAATTTTTCAAATCGGTCCAGTACTTTTTCAGTTTATTCGTTACATACAAAAACACAAATCTTTCCTCTTTATAATATTAGTATAGAGCGTAGATGAATAAAACATTTTATAACCTGTTTATTAGTTAGGTCCAGCTTGCAACAAACTTCATTAAAATTATTTTATCTTGTGGATAAACAATCCTCTCGACCGAATTTCGGTCACGTTGGATTATCTTAACGAAGTTTTGCTAAGTGTGCAGGAGAAGTTATAGTGCACAAGTGTGTACGCAAACACAGATGCTCTCTCTGTTCCTTTATTCCTTAGACCGATGGGACAGCCATCCTACATGAATCAGCGGGGCTACTCTCTAAACCAGAAGTCAGTAGTTTCGGGCTTATTTGCGGGCGTATTCTACTCCGTATCACCTACGCACTTACGATTACTTCCGAACCCGAACTAAGAATTAATGACAACACGATTTGACAGTAACTATCAAATCGTGTTGTTATTAATTCTTAGTGGTTAGGTGATACGAACTAGAAAACGCCCGCAACTAAACCCGAAACTACGGACTTGGGGCTTAGAAAGTAACCCCTCAGGCACAGGACTAACTAACGGCATTACTTGCTTTCCTAGGCACGTGCTTTCAGTCACACCACCAAGTTCTAAATCCTATCTGCTATTGAGAAATAAATTCCTAATGGAAGAACTCACTAACACTACCCGATCCGGGAATTGAAACCACGAACCCACGCTCAGCAGTCGCTCTTGCAACCCCAAGGCAAACCTGAATATCATATTGATTTTGTAGCTATTCTTTAAACCTCTAATTACTGCAGCAGCTTTTTTTAGGTAAGAAGCGAAATTTGTACGGCAACAAAAAGAACCGCAGCGCCTTCTACGACGAACTAACATCGAAATCCTGCATCGCAGAGTTCTCCGTGCGATTTGAACATATACAACAGTCCGAATATCAACTATCGGGCAGTTGCCCACCAGACACAACAACCGTCTGGTTCGGAGGATCCTCCCATTCCAGTGGAGGTATGCGGGACTATACTCTCTGTACCGCATACCTCAATAAATTTGTTCTATTTAAGTTCCTTCATTACATTCAAACCTGGCTAATCCTAGAACACTATAAATAAAATATCACAAAAAAATGTCTTCCTCTCACCATTTATTACAAAACGTTAAAGCCATCAATTCCTCAGGCCCACCAACTAAATGTTTATGGGCGTGGCTCGAACGCGTCTGGACTGAACTAAATATAGTTTGACAGCGACATCAGTTACCTAGTCCTTTGATCTCGCGAGATTGTGCAGCTTCCGACGTTGGAACAGATTAGAATTCGAGTTATATGGAAGATTTTGATTTTAATTGGAATGTTTTAATTTGTTTTAGGTATTTTTTATGCAATGGGGTATTTATATGTATGTTAAGAGTGTTTGGTCCTCATGGTTTTTCATACCAACTCTGGTCCTTATTATTGGATATTAATTAACAGATTTTGTGAAATATGAAATATTTTTCAAAGAGCTTAGTCAGTGTTAAAGGGGTTCGAACATTTTTCTATAGGAACTGGCATAGCCCCCAGCCGCCTTTTTGTTTTTTTTTTTTAATTCGCGGCGCACGATGAAAATTTAGATTTATCTCGAAATATATCGGCAACGTGACACTTTAGGGCACCATGTTCCTAACATTTTTTGTTTTTTTTTAAGTGACCTCTACTTACATAATATGCATGTTAGAACGTGAGTTGCAACTTTGAAAAAAAAATATTGCGGCTGAGGGGCAATGCCACAAAAGATAGAATCCCCTTTTTATAGAAAGTGAACAATCATTTTCTTTGTCTATTAAACTTTTCCGTCACTTAACATTGAAAAAGACTAGCTAGACCACAATTTATTTGTGGACGTCACATTTGTTATTCTCCAATACATATGTATCAGAGGCCAGCCTTCGTCATCCCCTTATCAGTTATCCACAATGGTACCTAAAATTTCCTTGCGAAATGCTGGTATGTACTCACTGCATTGCCGTTCCTACTGAACCATCTTTAGCATAAATACTTTACAATAGCGAATTCAAGCGCGAATTTATAGTGAAATAACATGAGAAAAGACCTATATCATAATAACTTACTATTATGCTACAGGTCTTTATATCTCAGCAACGTGACACTTTAGGGCACCATATTGCACACATTTTTTATTGTGTCCTCTACCCATATATAAGTACCCGTTTCAACGCACCGTAACTTCGAAAAAAAAAACAAAATGGCAGCAAGTTTCTTTGCCAGCTGTCATACAAAACACCCCTTTGCTTTTCATATTTGTATATTATTTTAGAACACATATATTTACATTCGTATCTGATTGGATTGTTAATAATCCTATCATTGCTATCTTTATGATTCATTGTTGTGTATGAGGTACATATTTGTTTATTACACATAAACACATTCCACTTTCTAAGAAACATTATTGTATCGTACATTGGTACAAGTGAACTATGCGATCGATGTAGCAATGGGAACGGCCTTGAATAGGGCCGTAACATAGAGTAGAAAACTCGTGAAAATAAAATGAAATTGGATCATAATTATAAGGAAATATTACATGTAATTGTTCTGTTTCAGCACAGTAATAGCGATCATTGCCCTTTCCCCAATATCTCTTTGTAGGAATTCGAGAACTTTGTATTGTTTTTCATTACAAAAATATTGAGGATCAGTTTATTTAGAATTTTGTCTTAATCTGAAATTAAGAATAACATACATATTCTTAGAAACGTTCTTCCTCTAAAATAAAAACTCCTAACTAAAATATGGCGTCAAAAAATTCGTCCGCAGCGCTATCGACTGGAAGTGAGCCAGTGGCATTGCCACGTTG
This sequence comes from Mamestra configurata, assembly GCA_002192655.3. Taxonomy (NCBI): domain Eukaryota; kingdom Metazoa; phylum Arthropoda; class Insecta; order Lepidoptera; family Noctuidae; genus Mamestra; species Mamestra configurata. The sequence goes on along the minus strand of NDFZ01005477.1, from coordinate 280,516 downwards.
TATGGCAATGCTTATCCTCTGTCCGAGGTAAAAGCCAGCCCTTGGGTCCCGCGAAGTGTCAACTAAGCGTTTAGCAAGTTCTTTATACAAAGCATGAGCACCTGAACCTCACGGTCAAAGAGTTTCAACCAACCACAAACGGCTCGAAAATATAATTGCCAACTAGGTTATTATATTTCCGCCGCTTGAGGTTCTCCCCTTTTCTTCCTGTTGGTCGAGTGGTTAGTGACCCTGACTGCTAAACCGGAGGTCGTGGGTTCGAGTCCCACCCAGGACAAATCTTTGTAATGAGCATGATCATTTGTTCTGTGTCTGGGTGTAATTTATCTATAATATGTATGTATTTAGAAATATATAAGTATGTTTATCAGTTGTCTGGTTGCCATAGCACAGGCTCTGCCTAGTTTGGGATCGGATGACCGTGTGTGAGTTGTCCCAAGATATTATATTATTCTTCTTTTTATCTTTATTCTTACATTTTAATTAAGTTTTTTTAAAGACAAAACCAATTTTACGTGGCCCCAGACGGACTTACGGAGTAACAGATATTGTCCAAATGAGAGCTGTTGCAATCAAGAGCGTATTACGCAATTTGGGTGTTAGTTGCATAAAACACACGGCCAGATGAGGAAATTAAATAAAGCGTTTCAGTCGCTGCGGCTTGCTACATGCTTACGTTTTATGGTTTCCATGATCCAGTTGCTGAAAATTATACGGTACTAAATGTGAGAATTCAGTATATTACAGGGAGTTTGAGCGTGCCATTGTCAGAAAAGTTTGTCTTGGTGTGATCATGTGACGTAGAGCGTTAACACATGTTTACCGAAAAAGATACTGGGAGCATTGGGAGCTGAAACGCGTAAACCAATTGAATTGATGTTTTGAAATGTGGGCTGAGGCATCGTCTATGCCTCAGCCTCCTGGGCGTCGGGACTCGCAGGGCGATTCCCGGCCGCCGTAAGCGCAGGCCTTCGGACGGCGAGCGTTGGGTGGCTCACCATCCGATCAGAACCGGGCCCTGGGCGATAGCGTGTTGTGTTCCACGCGCACCCCAAAGAGATAACAGAATAGTAGACGGGGCCCGCTAGGGCCAGGGCCAGTGCCTGCCAGGATTGCGGAATTTGTTCAAAAGAGTCACCGCGGTCCTAGAACGCAAAGGGCGTTAGGAGGAACACAGTTGGGTTTTAGTCAGTAAGAGTCTGACACTCCCTTCCGCTCCGCCTAGAGCGTATGAAGTCATTTGATGATTTCCCATTAAATGCTTTTCTATCAGTGCGAACCCGGGGCGGGTTGCTAGTTTATTATCGTGAACTTACTTCTAGCAATAGTTTATATAGCTTTCCTACGCTGGTTCCTAGAGAGAAACGCGCGACTCTTCACTCACACACACATTAAAGGCAAGTCAAGTGACGAGATTGGCTTTTGAGAATTAGGCAATTAGTTCAACTAATCACAGAGCGTCTCTGACAATTTGTCCCATTAATTTTCGTCCCAGACTCTGGGCGGTTATTCAGTTAATTTGAACGGAAGAATGTTTTCTAAAAACAAAAATAAATAACCTCATTGCAACATCATCCATTTTAATGTTGTTTTACGAATGCACATCGCTCACTAATTAAAGTTTAATAGTGTTAATGAGTATTTACGTATTGATAAGTAGCAGACATTGTTCTTTGCACATTTGTAAACATACCATGACGTGTGCTGAGTCAAATATTGAGGTCATCAGCCTTGAGGTAAAAATATTGAAGAGAAATGTCTATATTTTTAACCGACTTCAAGAAAGGAGGAGGTTATTTGTTCGACTGTGTATTTTTTATGTATGTTCACCGAATTCTTTTTTTATTTGAAAGAGTATACTCCTGAGGTGGTCCCATTGGCACCAAGTCAGGAACTGATGATGGTATCCCAGGGAAATCGAGGGAAACCCTCAAATTTTAAAGGTAAAATATTTTTCATATACTTTCTAACGCAATTCAGATAATTGTGCCTGGTAATCAACATCTCATCTTGCTGAGCTGATGATGGAAGGCATAAGTCAGGATCTGATGCTGGGATCCCAGGAAAAATGTTTTTTCAGTGATATTTTCGCCAACTGTCAACCGATTTGGATGATTCTTTTGTTATTTGGAAGAGTATTTTTACAAACTGGTCCCGTTTTTTTATATAATTTCTTTTATGAATTGTGCTACTGCGGGGTCCCTGGCCTCAGCAAATTTCACAAACTTCTATAGCTATTGCGATCAATGTTTATTGCAGTTTTTATTCATAAGCACCATCCCATCACTTCCCGTGGGTGTCGTAAGAGGCGACTAAGGGACTCACTAGAGACTGGGCAGCAGCATTATCTGTGCATTGCAACAGCTACACTGAGATCGTCAACCCGCCTGCCAAGCGTGGCGATTATGGCAAGTCCCCGCCCCCGTGGGGGAGTCCTATCGCATGCTTAATCATATACTGACATACCTAACTCAAAAAAGTAGTTTTTCGTGAAATCGCAAAAAACGATTTAGCATACCTGACTTACCTTACAAAATGGCTTATTACTCAAAGAAAATAGCTTTATATAATGAAATAATGTATTGTAGGGATAGTTGATAAAGTGAGTATTAATGTTTGAATATAATTTTAAAGAAATTTAGATTTTTTCTATAAATTTGTCGGTTAAAAAAATTGTTCCTCAAGATGCGTCAGTTCAATATAAAAGATAAAGTTACATTGATTTAATACTGGTGACACATTTTGAAATGATTCCGTGTTTTATTTAATATATAACTAAAGAAACCTTATTATTAAGATATGGGTCCATAAACTATTAAGAAAAAATTTAATACCGGTGACATATTTTGAAATGAGTCCGTATTTTATTAAAACACGTGATGTTCACGATCTTAGTCCTTGACGCATGCTGATATCTGTCTCTGTCTCGTAAAAACTTTTGCCGAAACGTTTGTGTGTGAAAGAGACAGATATGGGTTTAACTCCGCCTTGAAACAAGATATCAAAAAAAATCCGAGATCGGCCGAAAGAGGGCGTTAAAATAAACTTCTTGGTATATTTAATTCAATTTTGACCGAAACACTAATCGGTCAGTATATTATTAAGCATGCGCTATGTTCAGCATTGGACGTTTTTCGGCTGGTGTGATGAGCTCGGATGACACTATGACCGGATTTTCCACATAGGGTTGACTCCAGACGTAGCAACTCCTTAACGATCACCAGTACCTAAATACTAGATTTTTTTAATATATAGCTGAAGAGTTTGTTTGTTTGGACGCGCTGATCTCTGGAACTACCAGTCGGATTTGGAAAATTATTTTTGTATTATGATAGCCACATTCATGGAGAAGGGATATAGGCTATACAGCGACGGGAAATTCCCACGGGAACGGGATTAAACGGGATTTGCGCGTACGAAGTCACAAGCAAAAAAATGTGTGTACTACACCTCGTGTTGCTCAATAAGAGTGCAGATTACATGTGAACATATTATTGTTGGAATAGGTAAAGAAAAAAGCGGCAGACATAGTCACTGCCATGATGGCGTGTTGATCACTGTATGATGCGACGTTTAGCTGTAATTAGCAATGAATAATATGATGCTTATCAATGAAACTGAATACAACATAGCAGACACAAGTTTGATGAAAAAGCGAAATTGAATTTGATGTTAAAGGTAGTCCGACTAATATAATAAAGGGGTAAAATTGTTTGTTTATATAATTTCTAGAATTATTTATTTATTTATTATATACTTTATTGTACACCTCATTACAAACACAGTAAAAACGATTAAAAAACAAGTGTACAATGGGCGGTCTTATCGCACAGGGCAATCTCTTACAGACAACCTTTGCATGGACTGAACGAAAGAAGTTAGATTTAGGGCGGTCAGTGTACAAACATCATAAATAATATTCATTAGACATAATAATATAAAATACACACAATACTAAATAATAGACTAATACTTAAATTTCAAATATATAAATGGGAAAGGAGAAGAAAAATTATAGTGAGAGGTAATGCTCCTTCACCAATTTTGTAAACGTTGGCAGCGTTTGTGCACGCCTCACATCTATGGGTAATGCATTCCACAAACGAGCAGCTTGAATAGTGAAAGATTTGTTAAAGAAGGATGTGGAATGCATACGAATACTTAATTGAAGATTTTCCGATGATCTCAAAGACCTAGAGTGTGTGTCACAGGGAAACTGAAACCGGTCTTTACTAAGGCTCCAGAATATTAACCATAAAAACCATATTATTAGTATGGATATTATAGTTTCTAATGGAGAAACGTGTACTACTAGTGATATCAGTTACAGTACTAGTTTCGCTAAACTTGGCTAGGTTTCAGAAACTGGTCGCTGATATATCGCGTAATACTCCAGACTTCCAATTTAATTCGAAAGCGGTTCTGTCTGTCTTTTACTTTTTCACGTTTTAACAGCTGTTCGGGTTCGAATGTGGCACACGTATAAACCGTGAACAGAGTTAGGGGACTTAGGGCGTCCAGGAGCTCAAAATGGGGGAAAGGGTTCCAGCAATACCTCACCAAATCTCGTTTGAAGGGACGAGGGTCATTGAAAATCTAACATCAAATTATTAATTGAGAGTATGAACTTTACTATATACAGATAATTAAACATAATCAAACCCGGGCACAGACAGCATTTAATATTGCCTATGGCCAAGTTTCCAAGGGTTTCAAATTACATGAAAATATTATGTGAATTTCAACTAAATAAAAATTATACGGTTAAATCTCTCGTGAAAATCTCGGTCCAAATTTTGAAAAAATCGCCTCAATTTATTAATGGACGCCTAAGGACTTAATTATGGTCTCAAGCCTACTTATAGTAAGTATCCTGGTATTTCGTTTCCATGGAATTTTTGACTTTTTTTTTTTATATGGGTTTGCTCTTGACTCTAGTCTAGGTCATAGATGACAGAGACAAAGTCGACGATGGAGCGAGCTTACCCAGAAGACGCCTGCTCACTCAATTTTTTTTTTTTTTTTTTTTTTTTAATTTGTACTTTTTGGCAAGTGAAGATACCAGCAAAACCAAGAAGATACTTGAATATGTCTCAATATTTCCCAATACCTTAATACACAATCTTGGTGTGTGACACATATGAGAAGATAACACAGTCAATAAAGGTCTTCCAAAGTACCTAGTAAGTTGAAATAACCCAAGGTGACTTTGTTTACATATCTGTAAAATACTAGTCTAAATACATAACTTCACGACTCAGTTTCATGCAGGAATACACAGAGGGGTACAGTTAAAATAATAATAATATTTTGGAAGTGAAAACTTCTTTAGCGGCGTTGTGCACTTTTGGGATGGGTAAAAAATGTTAAACTCGCGTCAGGACACGTGGACCTGATCGAAAATTCGTAAGACGGAGGGAAGTTCTGAGGTGTTAAATTTTTAATGTAATATAAATTGTCATGTTTACCACATAAATGATAGTACTTTTATACTGATAATTAAAGCAATTCGTGTGAAATTATTCCCTAACCATTCCAAAATACCAAAAATGCACAACGTTAATGTTCCAGTTTTCACTTCTGCCGGCACTCCCGGACACAACAAACAGTTGACGCAACGCAACGGACCGAACAATAAAATAAAACAACCCGTTGTTTTATTTTATTTCAAGTACAGTCAATACACAATTAGAGCCACTCCTAATCTAGGAAGATCTTAGGAGACAGAGTCTTCGCATAAATATTCGAGCAAATTATGAGCGTACTAGCAGACTCGGATAGTCACAGACAAGACAATATAGACTGCAAGAAATATAGCTAAATAAATATATATATATATATATTTTAAATTACTTAATGAGTATTTTTAATTAAGAACTAAGGTATATATTGAGTGTAAGTGTAGAGGGTATTTGTGTGGGGTGTCGTGTCATGCTGCATCCTGCCAGGGTTGCGGAATTTGTTCGAAAGAGTCACCGCGGCCCTGGAACGCAAAGGGCATTTAAAAGGAACACGGATGGGTTTTAGTCAGTAAGAGTCTGACACGCCCTTCCGCTCCACCCAGAGCGGAAGAAGTCATTTGATGATTTCCCATCCTTAAAAAAAAAAAAGTTTTGTGTTGTGTGTATGTGTGTGTGTGTAGGGGTGTGTGGTGTGGTGTGGAACTATGGAAGGATTGTATGAGTACGTTTTGAATGGGTGAGTGGAGTTAGGAAAATGACTTGAGCATAAGTGTGTTTGAGAAATGATGTCTGAACTGTGAAAGCTGACATACATAGGTACAAACTGAGATGATGAAAGAACTGTATGAGAAAAGGTATTCTGTGCTGCCCAGTCTATTTTTAGTCGACATTAATCCATTGGTCAATTATTACCATTAAAAGGGCACAATTCAATCAATATAATTCAAATCATTAATTTTAATTAGACCAAGGAATTTCTGAGATTCAACTGAAAACGTCCTCATGGAAACACCCACAATACTTTTCCCGATCTGAAACCCCAGTACATAGCGTAAATAAATATTCATCAAATTAACAGGAACATACGATAAAAACGCTTTAACGATCTAAAATAGGTCATGACTGCACGGCTGACTCAGAACTTGAGCGTTGCAAAATGGGACCAGGCACTCGAATTAGAAACGTGCCAACAAACAAGAAGATCAAAGTGTTCGTGTATTATTTGTAAGGTCAACGTCAAGGACGAGTGTTAGAGGGGAAGGTCAGATGCATTAGGTGCTCTCAATACGGTGCAGGAAAAACATCGTGTGAAAGGAAACATCACTAAAAAAAAAACTGGCTCAGAACAAATCATTCGAAGACATGTGACTTCTGCCTGTCGAACAGGCAGGTCTTGACCATGAGGGAAGGCAAAAGAGACACAGTACGACCAACGAAAACCTGGACAAGGACAATCCACAGAGAGTTGAAGATGGGCTTACCGCCAGAAATGATGCAAAATCGCCAAGATTGCCATAAAAGTATCAGGAGGACTGACCCCAAATATGGAAAAAGCCCGGGAATTAATTGTTTCCTGATAGCAACAAAGAAGAAGTATTTTAAGCCAAGAGTGGATAGGCAAGCGTGGTCCATCGTCGACCACATCATCGCCTTCCATCAGATGAGATAGTGGTCACTTGGTCTGATGCGAGCCATTCTATAATAATAATAAAAATGCCTGATCTGCCAATTCGCACTGGGCCCTCAGACAGGATTCCTGTCTCCAGCATTGATAACATAATAGGCTGATTAAGCAATACTTTGTCCCTGTCAGGGTTGCGGAATTTGTTCGAAAGAGTCACCGCGGCCCTGGAACGCAAAGCGCTTTAGAAGGAACACGGATAGGTTATAGTCAGTAAGAGTCTGACACGCCCTTCCGCTCCACCCAGAGCGGAAGAAGTCATTTGATGATTTCCGATACTTAAAAAAAAAACAATACTTTGTTGTGAATGTACGATCGGCGCATCATGGTCGGGAAGCCCGCTATAAGTACTGTGAAGGTTGCCTACTAAAGGGGACCTTACAGTTCGCAGGCTAGCAGAAAAATAGTTCTGGCTGGTTTCGAACACTTATTTGAATTAAGAATCAGTTTCAAATAGTAGATTAACATCTTATGATAATTTAATATGACCCTGTATGTAATGAATCTGACATAACGAAATTCCATGATAATTCAATATGACCTTGTATGTATACTAAATCTGACATTTCAATTTGTTATTTAGATGGTGTAATTTAGCTTCAATTATAACATTACTGAAATTATTAATTTGTGAGTCTTAAAGTCGTAATATTTGCACACCATCAGGTAATAGTACAGTGTATCTATCGAACATTATTTGTAACACCTTTATCAACCTGTATTATGCAAATAAAATATTTGATTGATTGATAGAACGTTTAGTTCAGAGCAGATTTGATCTGCAAGAGATCGTCATCAGCCTTGTCATATTACTAACTATTTTGGGATCGGCTTCCAGTTTAAACTTATGCAGCTAATTCCCAATATTTTACATGACGCTTCCGCCTTTCTGGCTTTAACTCAGTAACGAGGTAACACAATACCGCTTTGCAAGACAAGTGTCTGATTTCCTGCCTTCTGACTACTCGACAGACTGTCTAAGATCTGCAAATGACAGCCGTAAAGGAGTCGAGGTAAGTAATGGATGGACACCAGTCTACAGACATATCTCGGCAAGCATTGCTTAATCACAAATAACTCATTTGTTATTATTTTGCCACGAGCTCCCCGGATGACTACTACACTAACTAAAACAATAACATCTCAACAGCTGCTCAATATAACACTACTGCAACATTCCTGCACTGTACCACATCAAAGCGTGGGCATGCACCAAACAAATATAACCGGAGCGGATCAATGGCAGTAATGATATATTCGCCAGTCGTGCTTAATTGAAAATTAGCGCCGTAATGATCGTTTAACACTCAGTGAGAGGTGGTAATTCTATGCTATGCGTAATGCTAGTGTTATTAATACTGGTAGACATGATCGGTGTTTCTTGTCAGTTCAATATCAGCAGCTTTACTCGAAGAGACAAACACGCGAGCATTGGTTGCGTTGCCAGATGTTTTCTTTGAAATTATTCATAGGCACGCGTTAGATCACTATCTCACCTGATAGTAAGCGATGATGTGGACGACGATGGAGCACGCTTGCCTAGAATCAACCTTTTTCTTTTGGATTAAAAACCCACAGGTTGTAGCTATCAGTTTTAGTGTTTAGCAAAAAAATGTTATTCGTTTTTTGATGAAGTGCATGTACTCGTAGGTCCTAAACTTTATCTAGCTACCGTGATAATATGTTACTTGTGAGGTACCCAGAGTCTGCCACATCATCGTCAAATATCTTTTGGAATCTGCACTACCCTTTTTCTCTCTCGTGGGGAAATACTCATAGATACCAGGCGTCACACATTAAACATACAAACATAGGACAGATCTAAATATTAACGAGTTCTGGCGTACACGACCAGCAGGTATGCTTGTGGGCAAGTTCTCTCTAGAAAGAAAGAAGAAAGAAAAATGTTTATTTGGGACTCGCACAAGACAAACAAACCAATAAAATAAAATTAATACCTAAACAGTACAATAGTGATCTTCTCTTCTCTAGTGAATTTCTCGCTTTACGATCTAAAACTATGATACAAGCCGAAATATAGGTATATTCTTTTGTTTGAAGTTACAAACACGCATTTTTACGTAACCGGTCATTGGTATATTACTCGTAATAACGGCTCGATTTCTAGTACAACCTACAGCTATTAGGGCATTAATACGAAATCTTTTTGGCTAGCTATTTTCTAGACAGTTCTGCAGCATGTGGAATGGTTTATGGGCTGTATCAATCAGATTGTACCCAAAAAATCTGCGACGCACAGTTTTTCGACGATGAAGATGGCAGGACGCGCTTGACGCCTACCTACAGGATTGGTAAAAACTTGCCCTAAGTCGGGAAGAACGGCAGGAAGAAAGGGTTCTGCAGTCAGACATACAATAACAAATGTTCGTGGTGTTAGTTTGTTTAACCTGACAAAAAAACCACTAAATGGATACCTAATCCTACAAACGACAACGCGGCCGAAACGCGGCTTTCTGGGCAGAAAGAGCAAGCTATTTTGTTGAAGAGCCTGTGCCTAAATAACAGCAGCCGCACAGGTCGATCTTCAAGATTAGGCAACGCGTACAGAGGTCGTCGGTTGGGGTCGATATGTTAAGGTGAACATTTTAACATAACGCGGCTCCTCCAAGCCTCGGAAATCATATTAAGCTGTTGGTCCCGGCTGTCATTTGTAGATCTTTGGCAGTCGTTACGGGGCAGTCAGAATCCATGAAATCTGACAGTACCTAGTCTTGCCAAGGGCATCATGTTACTCAGTTACTGGGTTGTGGAGACCAGATAGGCAGTCGCTCCATGTGAGAGCTCCACACTGATCCTCAGCTGCACCCGGTAAAATTGGAAGCTGACGCCACCATCATCTGCCTAGCCTTTTCCCAATTATATTGGGGTCGGCTTCCAAACCGGATCCAGCTGAATACCAGTATTTTACGTGGAGCGGCTGCCTACCAGACCTCTACAACCCATTAACTGGGTAACACGGTACTCCTTGGCAAGCCTTGTGTCAGATTTTCTGTTCTACAAAATGACAGCCGGGGTCAACGGCTTAACGTGCTTTCCGAGGCACGGAGGAGTCTCGGTATGTTAAGATGAGAGTCACCCATCCACAGACCAACCTCGGCAAGCGTTGCTTAACCCTGAAAATCGACCCGTGCGGCTGTTATTATTTAGCCACGAGCTGCTGACGCCACCACAGTTGGGAAAAGGCTAGGTTGATTGACTCAGGTGTTTACTATTTCTTCGACTAATCAATGCTTTTCATGTGTTTTCTCTGTTTATCTCAGCATACCTAAAACATCGATTCTACACGATCTTACACGAGTCGTAGCTGAATCGATTAGCAATAATTTCAGTTTCACTAAACACAATCTCACTGACGCAAATTCATTTGGTAAACAAAGAAATGAGACGTGACCAAATATAGTTGAAACTGTAAATATAAACTAGTAGAGACTGCAATGTTTTACTGGAGCCAGCTTGGCTTGTTGCCAGGGCAAAATAAAATGGAGAATACCGTACCGAGTAGGGTTGCCAGGTCTTCAAAACGAAAAGCCGGACAGCCAAGCCAGTTTAGCTGGACACCCTTAATTTTTTAATCTTAGAATAACACTACAATTTTTTTTATGAAAAACAAGGACTTTTTATCATTTACCATAAAATTTACCTTAAATTCTAATGAATCAACAATAAAATTGTAAGAATCTGAGTCTTCCTAATTTTTTCATTAATTCCTTAATATATATTTTTTTTATTTAATATGGGTTTGCTCTTGACTCCAGTCTAGGTCGCAGATGACAGAGACAAAGTCGACGATGGAGCGAGCTTACCCAGAAGTAGCCTGTTCAATTTTTATCATTGCAAAAGAAGACGTGAAGACGTACTAATACTATTGTGATTATAGAAATTAGCTAGCGATACAAGGTGGGATAGGCCGAGCAGAAATCAACACACGAAAAATAAAAAAAAAATGCTCAAATTCAAAATCCTAACAAAACCCGGACAGGCCGGATACCGTCTAATTTGGCTGGACACACAACCAAAAAGCCTGACTGTGTCCGGCTTTATCCGGACGTCTGGCAACGCTAGTTTTGAGGATGACAGACAAGGTTCCTAATCCACAGATAGATACGTACGTATAATGAGCGGAATTCCATGCAGGAGTCAGTATTTCCCGATCGCTATACCTTGGTGGTATTTGAGTCAAGAGTAATAATAATAATAATGTCCCCGATACCGGTAGGCGACCATTTTTTTTTGTTTTAAATGTTTTTATTTATAAAATAAAAATACAAATACAAAATAGCTTACTCAGCCGTTTCATCAAAAGCCTAGCTTTTTCATTGAATTGCGCCGTTTAATCAGCGACAAAGTGGCATGGGCAAGTCACCACTTCAGACATTAACCTACATGGTTCTCATATGATTTGACCAGTACGATTGTATGGACTATAAAAGAGACTGGGCTCTGAGTTTGTTTCGGTGTTTCTTCTCAGGGAGCTAGAAAACACCGGCCTCATCTAGTTTAAAATTACCAAAAAAGATTGACGTGTAAAAGTGTTATGTTTAACCTACTTACAAAATAAATATCGTTTTAATGTTCAGACCCAAAATTGCGAAAAAAGAATCAGCTGTTCAGTACATTTTGTCGAGTTATGAGCACAGAAATGTATGGGGGAGTCGATTTTTCGCGATTTCAGTGTTGGTCCCATAGTAAAAGTTGTTCATAATGATGAGTACAATGACCCCTTAAGAGGTATTGCGTTTATTGTTACACGTTGTATAAAAATTAATAAAGGAATAATAATAATTTTTATTTCCAATAATTTGTTAACAAAGGTTACAAGTAGTATTGTTATGTATGCAGTTTCAGTTATTATGCGTAAACATAGATTTTTAGTCCCAAATGGGTGTAATTTGGGCCAATTACGTAAAGATTTTCAGCAATATCCATTACATGTTCTTTTGATAAAATTATTTTTCAACAACAATAAGACAAATGTGTTATAGCTCGTCCAAAGGCAAGCTCTCGCGATTACGAATATGTTACGCAATAAAGGTGCCGGATATTATTCATAATGCAATTGTGTGGCCACTGATTACATGGTCCAAAGAAATTAAGTTATGAACGTAGAATATTTTGTTTGAAGATCTAAGCCCAGTCACTGTTGGTTTTCATAGAAAAGCTAGCAGATGCGCGATGACACAACGCTTGTTGCAAAATGTAAAGTATTTGATCGTAAAAAAAAAACCGAAAAGTCTGTTGGTTCATCGAAAAAGAATGTCTCAGGAACCGCAAGGAAAATCGTAACATCCTTCCTTACAGACGGTCATAGTACTATTAAATTATAATATTTTGGCATACTCCAAATTTAAATAAATGTTGTTTTTTTTTAACGTTTAAATTTTGAGCTAATGATTGCAAAATAGGTTTGAAACTTCTATTTTTAAATCGATGGTTATATTCTAATAGCAGCAAATAAATAAATCAAAACAAAGTGACATTATATTTTTTTAAGAAAATATATTTTAAACATTTAAAAAAATCCGCAGCAGTAACCAATATACTTATATATATACATATAATATATATACAATACAGTACGCCAAAAAATAGTTTTTTTTTTCGATTTTCCTTGCGGTTCCCGAGATAAATTAATTTTTCATGACATCTTTATATAAATATTTCGTATTTATTTTCAAATCAGTCTTTGGTATGCTAAATTAACTCGGATATTTCAGCATAGCAAGGGAAACAAAACCTAAATGCAGCAAAAAAAAAACCGTTAAATATTGAAAATAGATCGATTTCTGCCCACAGTGAGCCGGGAGGAATGGAAGGGAGGCCTTTGAACTGGAGTGGGACAGTACACACCTTACTAATCTACATAACAAATAATAAGCCTATTTCAAGTGTTGTCATCGCCTTAAAAAAAAAACTCCAAGCTATTTATATTGTCTGGAACGTTCGAGCGCATCGCATTTGACGCTGATTCATCTCAACTGAATGCAGTATGTGTTATATTGAAAAGATTGGACGGGCGATGTATGCGGGCTCACGTCGTTCTTGAGCAATCCAGATGATTGTTATTGAGGGTATACGGATGTACCTCATGGACTTTAAGTATCTTTATGATTGTTGCTCACAGATAATGGGAGCTTACCAATAAAGAACATGACATTGAATATGAAATGTCACCGGAAAATAGCAAACTCCGTAAGATTATAAAATAACTTGAGAGATTGTAAACTCTCGATAATTTGTCAACTGAACATTTGGAATACTTATTTTCGCATCAAAATTTGATAGTCTATAATCTCTCGAAGTCATTCCGAGAAAATGTGGACTGACATAAACTGGCGATCGCTCGACCGCTCTGTCAAGAGTGAAACGACAGAGAAGGAAGGCAAAAAAGTTGCACCCTGCTACCTACAATATGTTCCCTATAGTAGTAAGGTCAGATAGACTTAAAACTGCAAAGATGGGTGTCTCCGAAATATGGCAAAATTTCACGCAATATTTAAAATCTTAGGGAGATTGTAAACTATATTTTTGTAAATAAGACACAGACAGATACATTGGAAACTATTGAATTTGAATGGGATTTATTGTATACAAAACGATTTTTCCACAATATATCTAGAAATTATAATCAAATCAAGATTTATTACTATCGAGTCTGCAGTCTGCAAAGGGTCGCGGGTAACCGATGGATACGAGACGCACAGAACCGGTTGTTGTGGCGACACTTATGGGAGGCCTATGTCCAGCAGTGGACGTCTTTCGGCTGATATGATGATGACGATGAGTCTGAAAATTTTCTAGTGACATATTCACATACATGTACACAGTACACCTCCGTAGGTATAATCCTTAGGGGATGACTGTCTGATGGTGAAAGTTCGTGTTATTCTACGTAGGGTTACTAGGGCTGCCACCTCATGCAGGTCACACCACATGTCTGTCATGTACCGCTGTGTTGTACTGACCTGTCGCTTGAACACGTCGCGCTGCACGTGCGGCTCGGAGAAGTCCTTGCTGTAGTTGAGGCCGCACTCGCCGACCGCCACGCACTCCGGTGCGGCGGCCACCTCGTGCAGATCGGCCCACATATCCTCCTCTATCATTGACTTCGCATCGTGGGGGTGAACACCTGGACCGAATGATGGACGGTATAATTTACTGGTGATTAGTTTCGATGTGCTAAGGCGACATGCGAACCCCTCAAGATTTCTGTTTTGGGGCTGGCTTCTGGTCTAACTAGATGCAGCTGAAAACCGGTCTTTATATTCAGCAACTGCATGTCTAACTTCACAGCACAGCCGGTCGATTCTGTAAACATGTCGAAGTGAAGGCTTGGGTGACGTGATCACGAAATGAGCTGTCATTTCATCTTGATTACGTGGATTGACAGCGCACTTCTTGATCACTTCACCCAAGTCTGCACTTCGACATGTTTACAGGCCGGTCGATTTTGTAAACATGTCGAAGTGCAGGGTTAGGTGAAGTGATCACAAGGTGAACTGTCAATCCATATAATCAAGATGTCTCGTGATCACGAAGTGAGCTGTCATTCCATCTTGATTAAGTATATATATATAAACCTGCAGAATTGACCGGCTGTTTAATAGGGTAGGTCCGGCGTAGGCAATTAACCCTTAAACCCTACCCATTCCTGGAGAAACACTATTACTACCCAGGGGTTTTAAGGACCCCAATACATAAAAAAATATACTTACAAAATAAAAAACAATTTAATTAAAATTATTATTTAATATTATTAAGTGCTTATTTAACAATACTAATAAAAACTTAATTATTTTTGGTAACACATTCTTGGCACATAGCCTCAGTGTGTTCACCGCAAAGATGTTTTTGGCACTTGCCACAGGTGACCTTGGTTTTCCGGTCCTTACCCCTTGGGCACATGGCACATCTTTTCTTCGCAGTGGGAGCAGAACTTGGTTCTTGCAATGGCCGCTTCTTTTGCAAGATTCCACCTAGGAGAACTTGAAGATTCATGGGCAAAGAGGGCCATGTAAATCGTTCTTCCATTTGAGGGGTGATCAGATC